>NW_021011617.1:149997-346218 GCF_003987935.1 Bombyx mandarina
GGTCTCAGTATAGTTACAACGGCTGCCCCACCCTTCAAACCGAAACGCATTACTGCTTCACGGCAGAAATAGGCAGGGTGGTGGTACCTACCCGTGCGGACTCACAAGAGGTCCTACCCACCAGTAATTACGCAAATTATAATTTTGCGGGTTTCATTTTTATTACATGATGTTATTCCTTCATCGTGGAAGTCAATCGTGAACATTTGTTGAGTACGTATTTCATTAGAAAAATTGGTACCCGCCTGAGATTCGAACACCGGCGCATCGCTCAACACGAATGCATCGGACGTCTTATCCGTTAGGCCACGACGACTTCGCAAAAGTACGTATGTGCGTATGCATGAGGAAAACCAAAATAACATTTGTAACTTTCACAAGGTAAAAAACTGCGTTCTGAATTTCTTTCCAATTACGTATTTATCGTGAATTCATTTGGGATTTTCCACGCTTAATTACAAAGGTTAGTATTCATAATGTGGTTTAATAATAAATTTATGATGTTTTAAAAAATAGGCGAAGATTTTTTGGCTTTTGCCGCTTTTTGCGACGCCACGAAATATTCATGTAATATTTCATAATGTATTGTTACGCGCTGGGGTTCGTGATAAACAAAAGTTCTACCAAAAGTACAACTTAAAACTATGTTTGAAGTCGTCGTGGCCACGTGGATGGGTGCGTGGACGAACTCACAGCCCACCTGGTGTTAAGTGGCTACTGGAGCCCATAGACATCTACAACGTAAATGCTCCACCCACCTTGAGATATAAGTTCTAAGATCTGAAGTATAGTTACAACGGCTGCCCCGCCCTTCAAACCGAAACGCATTACTGCTTCACGGCAGAAATAGGCAGGGTGGTGGTTGATACCTACCCGTGCGGATTCACAAGAGTTCGAGATCCTACATCTCATTTTTAACATCCCCGCTGACATGACATGACCCGCTGTGATTATTCATAATGGCTTTCCAGAAATAGAATGTTCAGAAGATATACTTTTAAATTTGCTTTAAAAGAACTTTAGTGTTCTCAACATTTAGAAGCCAAGTAACGGAAGCCACCTCTAAACGCAGCAGAGCAGTGTCTAGGAGTCGCTAACACTTGCGAGCGTTGACGCGATTGCCGATTAGGAAGCAGAGGACAGCAGCCGGCGCCGGGGTGACTCCTCCGTGGGCATCGAGCCGTCACTAGACCAGCCCATCGTATTATATATATGTATTTATATTTTGTCGATGCCATGCAGCCGTACGCGCTGCGAACAGCCCTCCCTATTTCATCGTCCTGCACCCACATCACCCCTGCCCTGTGTGGCAGGGAGCTTCGTTCCGGGCAGTGGGCTTTGCCCCGAGGCCCGTTCCGTGCCCCCGTCAGGGGGTACGACGACCCCTCTTGCTTGCGATTGCCTATCGCCATTTCAGATTAAACTGTCTATAGGATTTGCAATCGTAAAGGTGTGTCGAAAAACATGTTTACTCATTGACTCGATTTGAATATTTGAATACTAAAATATCAACCAAAAGTATGATAAATTAAATTTTCGCATGCCTAAACAGGCGAAATATATGAAGCTATGTCCTATATCTTATAAACTATATTTCTGGCGAATAAAGATTTTCTTTCTTTCTGTAACTATTTTGATGCACAAGTAACATTTCAAATGCTAACTGTTTGACTCGTGTTATTGTTAGAACTAGAAGTCCCGCAATAGTCGAAATTCGACTATAATTAATTGGAATTGTAAGTTTGTACACTAATATGATTGTATTTTATACTTTTTTATTCACAAATTTCGCCAAGACTACACTATAAAAAATATTAACAAAGACAAAACATATTCTATTCTCAATTTGACAACAGACGTCAAGAACAAAAGTTTGACAATAAATAGTATGCATGCGTGTGTGCGTCAAATACATGGTATGTAGTGTGTGTAATGTTTTCTTTATTGATTTAATGTATCTTATAAGTATTATTTTAAAAAAATATTAGCATTGTGCACTTCTTCTCTATATTCTCTATAAGTGTGGAAAATTTCATACTCCTCTATCCGCGCAATTTTTGTAAAAAGGGATACAAAGTTTTTGCTTCACGTATTAATATAATATAGATTGTTCTCTTCATTATAATCAATTCGTATTGTTGCAATGAACGTTTTTATTAATGACTCGGAACCATATTTGTTTTTTTATACTCAACTTATTCGCTGATATCCTGTTCCAGCTACTCGCCAAATTCTCTCAGGTTGAACTGGTGGTAGGACCTCTTGTGATTCCGCGCGGGTAGGTACCACCGCCCTGCCTATTTCTGCCCTGAAGCAGTAATGCGTTTCGGTTTGAAGGGTGGGGAAGCCGTTGTAACTATACGTGAGACCTTAGAACTTATATCTCAAGGTGGGTGGCGCATTTACGTTGTGGATGTCTATGGGCTCCAGTAACCACTTAACACAAGGTGGGCTGTGAGCTCGTCCACCCAACTAAGCAATAAAAAAAAACTCTTGGGCTCTGTCTATGGTTTAGTATCTTCGCCGTAATCGACGAGTTCGATGAGAATGGTGAGCGGGCCCGTCCTCGTCGAACCAGTCGCTTGCGACGAAGGGCTCGACGAGTGAATTAACCCATAGACACAGCCCAAGTTTCTCGCCGGATCTTCTCAGTGGGTCGCGTTTCCGATCCGGTGGTAGATTCTGCGAAGCGCTGCTTTTGCTAGGGCCAGTGTTAGCATCACTCCGGCTTGAGCCCCGTGAGCTCACCTACTAGTTAAGGTTACGCTTAAATAGCTTCTCAAGGCTATCAGCTTAGGTAGGACAAAAAAAAAAAGAAATTGACCGGTGCTTGAATAGCGTAAAAGTATCGAGAGCGCATCTGGGGATTATAATAATATTACGGGCGACGGCGGCCTTCCATTGCCCCATCACTTGGGTCGGGTGTGAGATCATAAGCAGTACAATATTTTTCAGTAAAATGCCGTAAAAATAGGTACCTACCGACCTATGTGTACATATTTGCGCGCAGAGAATTACCGAGCGGTGCGGGGAATTTTTTGCGCTAAAAATTGACAGCAAATCCATCATGTAACTAAATATAAATAAGTCGAAACAAACGTGTTTAAATCAAATACTTTTGTATTAATTGAAGCGGGAAAATTGGATTCCCGCTCTCGTGATTTTTTTTTGTTTGTGAGCTAAATCAGTTGAAACAGGAAATAACGTTGACTAAATAAATTGAAAAAAAAATAATGGATTCCTATTTTTCAGACCCAGGCCTACCTAGGTTGAATTCTAGTAAAATGATAGTAAATTAGTTTGTATTTGACAACATGATTAACATCGTCCACCCGTAGAGCTAGTAAGTCAATTAGAATTTAGGCTTTAACGGTAGCCCATCGACAGCCCCAAATATTAAGTGTATAATCTATGGACAGCCCTACAAGATAAGCCACGAAATAAGCTACATTTATAATCAATGAGCACTAAATAAATAAAAAAACAAAAAATCAAAACAGGTTTGTCGACTTCTCGTTACACGATACATCTTGTCTGCACAAGAACAAATCAAAACTACATCTTATTGTCCTTAATATAAGCTCGCGTTTTACTTGCACGTCTAATAAAGATTAACACGTATAAATTATACAAGTTGTTTGCACCACGCAAGTATCGGGTTCAGTATCGCGCTGGACGTGATCAGTGCAGGATGTATTCAATCGCGTTCGTTCTTTTTTTCGTCGGCGCGTGTTATTGTGATGTCGATTTCAGCGAGAGACCAAGGAATTTTAGCATTGAACTATTGTACCACACGCAGACTCAGACTGATGGGCACGTTGTGATCTCGCCGTTTGGGATATGGACTTTGATGACGGGAATCGCTTTAGGAGCGTCCGGTAATAGCTACAGGCAGCTGAGCAGAGCGTTTATTTTGCCCAAAAATCCGGCAACGCTGATCGAAGGGTACAAATCCCTGACGGACGTGGTGCTCGATCAGACCGCGAACGGAGTATCCCTGGTCAGTCGGAACTTTGTCTTCTTGGACAACGATTTCACCTTGTTGCCGGCCTTCAGGACGACGCTCCAGAAGGATTTCGGTGCTTCGATTAAAGTGCTCGACTTCAGCGACCCGAATTCGGCTCGAATAGCCAACACCTACATCGAAAAATCCGGGGGACGCGTCTCGAACGTTCTGCGCTCTGACGACTTCCAAGAATCAAGATTGATACTAACCAACGTGATATCCTTCAAAGGCCTTTGGGGATTGCCGTTCAACAAATCTGACACCGAACTGGAGCCCTTCTATAATGAAGACCGACTGGTAATAGGCAGCGTAAACATGATGTACCAGAAGGGGCAGTTCCCGTTCTCAAACCTAAAGAAGCTTAAAGCCTTCGTACTGGAACTTCCTTACGGCACCGACGGAAAGTACTCGATGCTGGTCATACTCCCGCACCCGAGAACGAAGATCGCAGACATGTACAAGAACTTCGCAGATGTCAATCTCAAGGATGTCTTCAAGCAGCTTCAGAAGGACGTAGACGATTTCGGCTTGGAAGACGTCGACGTGAAACTACCAAGGTTCCAAATCAGCACTAACGTCGTCCTAAATAAGCCATTAAACGATATGGGAGTGTACGACATATTCCAGCCAGACTTAGCCAACTTCCAGCGGATCACAAAGGAGAATATATTCGTGTCGGCCATAGTGCATAAAGCTGATATAGAGGTCACGGAATCGGGAACAGTGGCCTCTGCGTCGACCGTGGCCACTCTTACCGATAGGATTTCGGCGCCCGCATTCCACGCGAATAGGCCCTTTGTTTACTTCGTAATGGAGAAAACGACCACCACTGTGATATTTAGTGGTATTTATTCAAAACCGACTGTCTATTGATATGTTTTTTTTTTTAATTTTAATATCGCCCTAAGTACTAAGTCATAAAGCTTATATTAGTTTTTTTTTTTTAAATAAATACTGATCGATTAATTTTTTGTTAATTATATTTTTTTTATTAATTTCGATTAAAACTTAAGAACGTTAATTGTGGAACCAGTGTTTTTGTTACGCGTCATCAAAATAGTCAAAACAGTATGGAGGTTGTATTCGAGATATGAAACTANTTTTTTTTAAATAAATACTGATCGATTAATTTTTTGTTAATTATATTTTTTTTATTAATTTCGATTAAAACTTAAGAACGTTAATTGTGGAACCAGTGTTTTTGTTACGCGTCATCAAAATAGTCAAAACAGTATGGAGGTTGTATTCGAGATATGAAACTAAATATAGCTTAAGGAAAATGACAAGTCTATGCCATAGTTAGTGAGATCGAAGTGTTCTTCGGAAAATATCACGAATAATTACATTCGAAAAACAAGATTCGCCAAGACAAGAAAAACAAAACAAGATTATGATTGGTTAATTATTAAATCTATGCGACTGTCCAGTCATCGGTCTCGTCGAACCCGTCGCTTGCGATGAAGGTCTCGACGAGTAAATTAACCCACAGACACAGCCAACTGAGTTTCTCACCGGATCATCTCAGTGGGTCGCGTTTCCGACCCGGTGGTAGATTCTGCGAAGCACGGCTCTTGGTAGGGTTCGTGTTAGCAACAACGTCAGGTATGAGTCCCAAGAGCTGATCTACTCGCCCGGTTACGCTGAAGTGGTCTCTCAAGACCATCAGCTTAGGTAGAAAAAAAATGCGATTGCGAAAATTTCATTTTTTTTTATATATTAGATGTGTGGACGAGCTCACAGCCCGCCTGGTGTTAAGTGGTTACTGGAGCCCATAGACATCTACAACGTAAATACACCACACCCCTTGAGATATAGTTCTAAGGTCTCAGTATTGTCACAACGGCTGCCCCACCCTTCAAACCGAAACACATTACTGCTTCACGGCAGAAATAGGCGGGGCGGTGGGACCTACCCGTGCGGACTCACAAGACTCATTCGACATTTTACTTATAATGACGGGAACAAAATAACAATTCAAAACACAAAGATGTTTGTGAGAATACCTACCTACTTTATATTAAAGCAACATCTATTCAAGTCCAATCAAGACCCATTCCTCTTAAAGACAAAAAAAAAAATTTTTTTTTATTACCATTGTAGGCCGACGAGCATACGGCCCACCTGATGGTGAGTGGTTACCGTCGCCCATGGACTTCAGCAATGCCAGGGGCAGAGCCAAGCAGTTGCCTGCCTATTAATGTTGTTGTTATTGTTGTATTCCTAGGGTACCTCGCTGGTACATAGGGCCTTCACGAGTTGTCTCCACTTGACCCTGTCTTATTATCAATATTTTACACATAAGAATTTGTATCTTTTTATGAACATAGCAAATATATCTACATTCTTTGAAATGAGTAAAGGCGTAGGTCTTAATTTGTACTGTGAATGTGTGATCTAATATTGTTTGCTTCTTAAATAACAGCATTGAAACATAAAACATGGTAGGTACTTATTAATCATGACCACAATGGTTTCGCCAACAATGTTGTCCGCGCTTGACCTTACGGCAAACAGAAGGGCTTTTTTTTTTTTTTTTGGTCAGGAGGAAATCGCCTGACTTCCGCCCTCCCCTGGGGATGGAAGGCGGGGCATGTCGGAGTCGAACTGACTAAAACCTCCTGTCGCTCAACAACCCGCGTCCGAACCCCGCATGAGACAGAACCCATGAAAAGGCAAAGGGGGGAAAGTGAAGCGTTTAGTGCGGAGCACATCTCTCCCATCACCCTCCCCCTCGGGACGCCGGACCAACGGTCGTCGGCGCCACGACCACCAGCCCTCTCGGTCGACAGGCTATCCGGAGCCCGCCTAGATGGCGCCGGTTAGAATGGGTAAACAGAAGGGCTTACAAAGAGTCACTATAATTTGATAGCAATGATATTAACTGATATTTATGTATCCTTCAAGTTTATAGATTAAATCAAACTGTTTTAGGTACTATACCTTTAGTCGCTTTCATTTAAAAAAATCCAAGTTAAACAACTTTTGCGTCAACACATGATGGATTTGAATGTTGATTCAACGAATTATAGAATTATTCAAAATCACAGTTATAATTCAATGCGAACAGTTACAAAAAAGTCATTTTTAACTTCAAACAGTCATACAAATACGTAATAAAAAATGTAGTGAGGGGCCCCGAACCAGTTTTAAAAGATTTTCGCTTGTGTAATTTGTATTACCTATAGTAAAAATACGTAGCAGTAATGAATTAAGTATGTCAAGCAGTAATGCGTTTCGGTTTGAAGGATGGGGCAGCCGTTGTAACTATACTGAGACCTTAGAACTCATATCTCAAGGTAAGTGGCGGTATTTAGGGCGTAGATGTCTACCACTTAACACGAAGTGGGCCGTGATCTCGTCCACCCATCAAGCAATAAATAAAAATATCGAGTACACCATGACCTCAAATGCCAAAAACCTTAAAGTTACTGACTCTGTCCGGGAATTAAACCAGAACCCCGGTGCAGTAGTCAGGTTCACAAATCAGCTCAACGAGACGATCAAGATAAAGAGAAACCCAGTAGAAGCGTGCGGTGAAAGGAGCGACTCCAAAAAAGAAATCGGGGTCGACCTAAAACCGACATCCATGGTGCAGAACTAATGTGTGTGAAGCTAGAATCCTCTCATGCAAAAGTTATAGCGTCACAGACACCAAGTAACTTGAAATAGCCCAAATATTAAAAACTAGCGGCCCGCTCCGGCTCCGCTCGGGTCTTTAACAAAAATTTCAACGATATTTGACGTTGTTTTATTTTTTAAAATAAAAGAACACTTATCGCGATATAACTATAATAGTTAGACATATGCTGTTGCGACACTTTTTGTAAATAATAATGTG
The DNA here is from genome assembly GCF_003987935.1 of Bombyx mandarina. The sequence continues at coordinate 157,842 of NW_021011617.1, forward strand.
TTCTACAAAGTCGTAGTACATTAGTTTATTCTATCATGAATAGTTTTCGCAGGGCACGCGATATAATGAATATTTTAGGTACTTTTTTTACACCTTGGGTTACATTATTAGAGTTTTAGTTAGGATCCCTAATTTTTTACAAAAAAGATTATAGCCTATGTCACTTTGGAATAGTGTAGCTTCCAAACAGTGAAAGAATTTTTCAAATCGGTTCAGTTGTTTCGGAGCCTATTCAATACAAACAAACAAATCTTTCCTCTTTATAATATTATTATTATTATTATTATTATTACTAGCGACCCGCCCTCGCTTCGCTTCGGAAACATTAAAACACACATGAAACCAAAAAAATAAAATAATTTTTTTTTTAAAAAAAGTAGCCTATGTTCATCAGGGACAATGTCGGCTTCTAATGGAAAAAGAATTTTTCAAATCGGTCCAGTAGTTTCGGAGCCTATTCGAAACAAACAAACAAACAAATCTTTCCTCTATATAATATTAGTATAGATATAGATATTATTATAAGTAATAAGTATAGAAGTATAGATAAAGCACGTATCTGAATTTCAGATTTTCTAACCTTAAAACTTATTCAATCATTGAATTTGTTAATTTGGATGAATGACTAGAGTTATTAACGTGTTATGTCTGACCTATTAAGAACGAATTCTAAAACAATTAGCTGAACTTAAATGAAACAACCAAAAGACCTTGAAAACATTATTATACATGCGTAATTCATTAGTGAATTGCTTTTAAAAAGACTTGTTTTGTTTTTAGGTACGACACTGAAGCGCGTATAATAATAATATAATATTTACTAGCTTTTGCCCGCGACGTCGTCCACGTGGAATAGTTCACAAATAATGCTTTATTTTAAAACAAATTTGGCTAGCATAAAAAACGTTATAGTGAGTCAACCTTAACATATGCCATATGCTGTCGCGGACTTTTTTTAAACCTTTTAAAGGGGAACAATTCTGTCATACATTATTTTAGCGAAACTTAGCAGTTCCTGTAGCGCACGCAGCAGAAGCTCTCAAAAGGGAAAATCACCCGATTATGAAACATTCTTTATTGGTGCTTAGCTTGTATTGGTCTTAGCGTGATGTTATACAGCCTTATATAGCCTTCCTCGATAAATGGGCTATCTAACACTGAAAGAATTTTTTAAATCGGACCAGTAGTTTCTGAGATTAGCGCGTTCAGACAAACAAACTCTTCAGCTTTATAATATTATAAGTATAGATCAGAGGCTCTCAAACTTATTTTGTCTACTGCCCACTTTGAGAATAAATTATTTTTTAGTGCTCTCATTTTTTCACCTCCTTAAAAATCACTATAGTGAGAGCTCAGTCGGTGTCTAAGAGTCCTCATAGATGAAATTACAAATCGCCTCCCAAGATTCTACAGAACGCTTCCTTTTTGTTTTCTGGGTCTCTTACTGCCCCTCTTTAGGCCTGCAGCGCCCACAAGAGGGCGTTATCGCCCACTTTGGGAAAGGCTGGTATAGATAATCAAAGAAAAATTGAATTTAGTTTTAGTATCCAATTTTTATTTTTATCATTATTAAAAAAATATTTATATTAGAATTTTATTTTAATGGCATTCTTTGTGTTATTCTGATTTTGCAGAATATAAAAATATAAAAAAATAAAACTGTCCAAATAAAAGTTTTACCTACATCAAGCATTTCACGTAAAGTTTCAATTTTGTTTTGTGTAAAAATATTTCGTAGCACAAGAAGCATCAACGAAAACATTCGTTCGGATAATGTATTCGTCTCTGGCATACATACAAACAGTTTTACTCGTCGAACTCGACAAAGAGGTCGACGTACAACCTAACCCATGCATCAGCCCGCAGAGTTTCTCGCCGGATCTTCTCAGCGGGTCACGATTCCGATCCGGTAGTAGATTCATTCGCAAAGCAGCTGCTCTTGAGTTGTTAAGTCTCCTTCGGAGGCGCTCGGGCAGCTGTTAGCAAATCCCACCCCTCCTGGCTGAGCCTTTGCTCGCCCACCTGTCCTGGTGAAACTGAAAAGGCCTCCGGGCCACCAGTAATACTTCGACCATAAAAAAAGCAGTTTTTGAACGAATAGAAGCATTTCTTAAAATTTTCGAATTCTCGATTCATCGTTGTTTTTTAATTACTAGAGGACCCGCAGTAGTCGAAATTCGACTATAACTAATTGGAATTGTAAGTTTGTACAGTATTATGATTGTATTTTATACTTCTATAATCACAAATTTCGCCAAGACTACACAATAAAAAATATTAACAAAGACAAACAATATTTAATCTATTCTCAATTTGACAACACACGTCAAGAACAAAAGTTTGACAATAAATAGTATGCATGCGTGTGTGCGTCAAATACATGGTATGTAGTGTGTGTAATGTTTTCTTTATTGATTTAATGTATCTTTTATGCATTATTTTAAAAAAATATTAGCATTGTGCACTTCTTCTCTATATTCTCTATAAGTGTGGAAAATTTCATACTCCTCCGACCGCGCAATTTTCGTAAAAAGGGATACAAAGTTTTTGCTTCACGTATTAATATATAGATATCTCATTAACTCCCTTAAAGTACCATATTATTGTTAACATAATTTGATAATTACATAATACTTTCGCCTCATGAATTATCTTCATTTAAAATAATAGCCAATTCAGGCATCAGTGTGCTTAGTGCGAGTTTTTTAACGTTCTCGATAACGTAAAAGTTATCTCAAATTTGTATGCAGGTGGGACAGCGCCCCTAGCGGCAAACGTAGGCAAACTTTCCAATTCCAACTCCTTACAAATTTGAGTTAACTTTTACGCTATCGAGAACGTTTTAAAAAACTCCCTTGGTTTTCCTACCTTATAGCATTCTTACCAGCCTTAGCCAGATACAGGGAGCGGTACATATGGCGCAGAACCGGACCGAGTGGAGAAGATTGACATGCAGTCACGATCCTCAGCATTGAGGGAACGACCAGAAAGATAGCATTCTTATAGTAACCTCGAAGGGTAATTCTAGATTCACCGAATCAGTAGGTGAGCTCACAGGGCTCAAACCTGACGATGTTGCCAACACTAACCCTAGCAAGAGCAGTGCATCGCAGAATCTACTAACGGATCAGAAACGCGACCCACTGAGAAAATTCGGCGAGAAACTCAGTGAGCTTTGTCTGTGAATTAATTTACTCGCCGAGCCCTTCGTCGCAAGTGACGGGTTCGACGAGAACGATGACCGGTGCTTGTGGTACCTAAAAGCACCGTTAGTGGATCGGGAGGATCCGAAATGACGTGTTTTGCGCGACGTTGACTGTTTACGATTCGGTGCGCACGATTGGGAATGGACAAAACTCGCACTAAGCACACTGTAATAAAAGCTATTGGTATGTACCTACATCTGTATATAAGACCATCAAGATTTTTTTTTCAAAATATATTACGTAAGCGTTTCGAATTCATTGTATTCATTTACAAGTATTTGAATGCAGTTGTTATTAAATTCGAATCAATCACTCATTGGCGTTAGACGCTCTTTGTCCTTGACTAATAGATTTGTGAAATATCTCTGTTACCCTTTCGTGCACGTGTCGCGCATAACAAAATAATCATAAAATATTATTCACAAATGCACGAAAATCGCCTGTAAATTATTGCAGATACGCAATCCACAGCAAAGACTATTAGTTTAAAATGTATACAAGATTATGATACGGACGATTTAGAGCTGAGTTTTCTTTCGGTGATAAATATCATCCTTCTTCCAATTTTCCCTTTTTTCCCTAGCTGTCCTAGTGACCAGTAAAGACTTACTGAAAAGACCCGGCGAGAAACTCAATGGGTTTTGTCGATGGGCTAGGTTGCAGATGAACTCTTGGCTGGTAACCAGTGGTTGGAGAGCTTTAAAAGTGCTAAAGCTAAAAGCATCAAAATTGAATAGGGAGGATCCGAGGATCCTGAAGTCGTCGTGGTCTAAAGGATAAGACGTCCGGTGCATTCGTATCTAGCGATGCAACGGTGTTCGAATCCCGCAGGCTGGTATAAATTTTTCTAATGAAATACGTACTTAACAAATGTTCACGTTTGACTTCCACGGTGAAGAAATAACATCGTGTAATAAAAATGAAACCCGCAAAATTATAACTTGCGTAATTACTGGTGGTAGGACCTCTTGTGAGTCTGCACGGGTTGGTACCACCACCGTGCCTATTTCTGCCGTGAAGCAGTAATGCGTTTCGGTTTGAAGGATGGGGCAGCCGTTGTAACCATACTGAGACCTTAGAACTTATATCTCAAGGTGGGTGGCGCATTTCCGTTGTAGATGTCTATGGGCTCCAGTAACCACTTAACACCAGGTGGGCTGTGAGCTCGTCCACCCATCTAAGCAATAAAAAAAAAGACGTGTTTTGGACAACGGCGGGTTTGCGTTGTCCTGTCGCCAGAGTCGGACATGTACTTAGAGACAGCCATGATAAGAGGGTTATCGTGATGCGCCGCTTTTTCAAAAAACCGATCCGATGCTTTCTTCAAATACATACGTATCGGTTTTATATGGAGGTCGTAGTGATGATCTATATTCCTTATATACCTACCACCGAACTAAAACAGCCATTCTGCAAAAAGTGAATTGAATGACCTGGAGTGACCTTAAGTATATGCGGGCCGCGTGAACACCACACGTGCATGAGTCATGATGGAAATTATGCAAGTTTTGTACAATGCTACCTCGATGAAAGTGTTACTCCTAATCATGGAGGGTAGAGGTAAGGAAAACCGTCTATACGGGAGAAGCTTGAAAAAGTGTCCCACTTTCAGTACTAAATAACGGTTAAAAAATCCTCCAGAATGGCGCTAGCATAGGCACAGGATATTATATGAATTGAGCAGTTGTTAACTGATTGAAGTATGCTGAGTTAGGAAATTTAACATATTTAATGACTAGAGTAGTTAGTGACAGTGTAATATACCAGACCTCACATGTTTACTTAGTCCAAACTCATTTCGTCAATGTAACCTAAAATTGGTAAATGGTAAAAATTGTGGTAAAACGTGGAGACATCGATTGCATTTTCTTATCAGCTTTAAATAAAATACTTTTTGTGATTTTGTAGTGCTTGCAGTTCTTTTTATTTAGTCCTTTTTTATTTCTCTATCTTATTCTAATAACTTCCAGCGCCTTTTTTAAAATTTACCCGGTTGCTACTGTAGCGCCACCCTTAATTAGAAAATTTTAACGGATACTTTTTCACACACAGAGACGGTTCTCCTTACCTCTACCCTCCACACTCCTAATAATAGGATATATTACAAGTATGCATGGATAGCTGTTACCATTCAGCCTATTTCTACCGCAAATCAGTCCCTATTTGAAAGAAAATTAAATGATAGTCGTTATAAATATTATATTACCATTGAGACTTCGAAATGATGCCTCAAGGTTGGCTAAGGCCAAATTCACGTTTTGACGTAGTTGGGACTCTAGTTTATCCATAACAATTTTAATAGACTGAGAGCTCATAGACGCATTAATGCTTTAAAAAAATGTAAATCTGCTCTCAGTTTCCGATTCCGAAAAGTTACGATTCTGGAGATTCGTGCTATGCAAGGGACTCATGAACTTTATAACGAGTGCCGTAGAACAAAGTTTAGTGATATGTCATATAATAAGTATAAATGCAAACTGGCTAAAACACTAAGGTCCAGGCCTTTAAATATTAATAAAAAAGTTAACAAGCTGTTCTCCAAAACAAATAAATTTAGTTATTTAATATTTATTTGAAAGTTTGTCTTGATAAGCTGAATTTTGATAAAATATAAAGTTTACAAAAACTTATGTTTGGCATAAACAATTTGAATTCTCAACCTAAATAATACGATAATATAAATTAAGACTGTATTTTAGGTTAGGTTCATAGAAAAGTTAGAGACGTATCTAATATTAAGAAAAATATTATCTTATTGAGCAGTCGATTAAAATTCAGTATGTTTTTGTGTAAGAGTTCAGTGACTAGATCAAGTATTTGGACAAAATATAACTTTTATGATAGCTTGCTTAATAATGTCGGCCAGCGATACCGGGGTTATATCAGTAAGTAGTAATAATTATGTCATAATTTATTCATAAAAACTGTGTATGAAATTGTCCATTAATAGAAGCAAATAAAATTTTGATCATTGTATCTATTGAAGGGAATTTACGACGATATTCCTTACATTGCATCATCTCCAGGACTATTATTTCAATATCACTTGTTTACACAGCAGAATAAAAGTTTGAATTAAAAAAAAACTAAGAATATAAAAATTAAACAGTAAGCTTGATGCTGGCAGCATTGCCAGCTAAAATGGAAAACAAATTTAGCAAAGCACCTTTCCATTTTAGAAATAGTAATGCTTTTTTCTTTGGTCAAAATAATTTCTCTACTCTATGGAATGCTTTCTTTAATACCTAAAGAGTCTATTAAATGGCAAATAATGGAAAAGAAAAGCAGAACAAATCCTCATTTCTTTTTTTTACATTAAGTTACATAGTCAAGATATTTTCTTCATATAATTTTTACTTAAAGAATCGGAACCACGACCCTCACCATCAGGGACTCTAACTATTGCACCGCTGTATTAATAATGTTGATATATAAATAGCGTGTCTACTCTCATGTCTAAATAATATTCACATTCAAATTCGGTTTCACAATATTGAGTTGTATTTTATTTTAAATTACAAAATTAATGGTGAAATATATTTTCAGGTTTTCAAAAACTGGCGAAAACCACAATATTTAGTAGTAATAAAAACATATTTAAACAAGCCAATAAATTAAAAATCAACTGCCCACTCAGAAAATTATCTTCAAACATATTGAGTGGAGATGAAAAAAATTTGAAGAGTGCTCAAGAAGAAAAAGGTACAATTATAAATACTTAAACTATTTTTAGTACTACTACTACAAATATAAATGAACTATGACCAATTGTCTATATGTCTATGACTCTTAGACACCTAAAATTACCACCAGCATTAGCTCAAAATTGAAGAATCTTAGTAGTAAGCTGACAAATAGTACTGAATATGCATATGTAATAATAAAGGTCCTTTTGAGTTATAGTATCATGTATATGGCTTAGTGTTACGATTAGTGTAGTATGGAAATGTGATGCTTGAGGGGAGATGTATCGAAATGGTTGTGCAAGGGAGAACAGGTAGACCGAAGAAGACATGGATGGAGTATTTGAATGACGATATGAGAAAGAGAAGATTGAGTGTTGAGATGACGGCAGATAGAAGAGAATGGAATAGAAATATTTGCTGTGCTGACCCTACCAAGTGGGAAGGTTGAGACTAAGAAGAAGAAGGATATTGCTTAATACTTTCAGGATTTTTTAGAAGTTATTAAGGTTTTGATCAAAAAGTGGCTGTGGGTGGCTACCTCAATGCTGCTTTTATTATCCAATTTGGATAGCCTTTCTATAATACTATTAAGACTTCAGAAATATGACTCAATGTTGGTTGGTTTTGGTAATCATTTGATACTAGGTAGGCAGTGAGAGCTTCTTCCCATCTCACATATCCATTGTAAAAGAAAGCACAAGTGTGAACATTCTAGATATTGATCAATGATTTCAGATCTCAATATAATATCAAAAATATTTCCGCAACCTCGTGTAACACTTAATATATTACAATCGAGGACTCCAGAGAAAGCGTTTGAAGTGTTTTACAAACAGAACATAGTGACACTGAAAGGGAAAAAGAAGAAAATGTTACAGAACGATTGGAACTGCACATATGCTTTCGTTTGGCCAGAGAAGGTTAAATTTGAAAGGTAAGAAGTTGTTTGCTGAAGAATTACTGTAATCTTTCAAATTCCGGAGACAAGTCTTGCTGTTATATATTTGTGTTCGAGATCATATTGTAATTTGTATCAATATTGCTGTCCAATATTGTACCACTAATGCACCTAACTAACTAACAATTGAATATGAGTAGATGAAGGGGATATCATACAATTTGTTAATTTTGAGAAAACTGACAACAAACTTTTGTTGTTTATTGTACTTTTTCTTGGTAGATAACTTCTTGATCACATGAAATTTCTAAAAATAGCCTTTAATCCCAAGGTATTAAGGTCTAATATGGTTTATAGGCACATAAAACCTTCACTCATGTACTCAAAAATCTTAAAAATGGTACTTAATTCCTTCATCCACTTATGTCTTCAATTATAATTGAGAAGTTAAATATTTTGACGTGACAACGTCTTATAATTCGATGGAGCCGGCTGCATGCACGAAAAACATGACTCATGCTGCGTTACCTCGCTCTGAGGCGTTCCATTTAAGGTTTGAAGTGCAAGCGAAAGCGCGCAGCGAACGACAAAGAGGAACAATCGGCCTCCGCGTTGTGGTGTTAATTCTTTATAGCAACGATAATTGCGATAATTGAAAAATGAAACCATTCCATCAGTATTTTCTTATGACGTTGTCACGTTCAACTATCGTCAGTAAGCCGACTTTACAGACAACCGATTTTTTTTTCAATCCAACAGCACCGCCATTTCAAAACGTTTGGCCGCAGAGAAGGCAGCGTCAAAGGCCCTGCATTGGCTGTACATCAACAATCGAATAGACGAGAACGGAGCGCCAATATATGACAGAGACGTATTAAATGACATCAGGGGTAATCTGAATGAACCAATACAGATTACCATCAGCGATAAATCAATGGAGAGAATTGACAAAATATGGAATGATTATGAGAGTGGAATAAGTAGGTTTTTTTTTTTGTAGTTTTTTATCTTATACCTTCAAACGAGCAATTCTTGTATAATATATATATATTTATTTATTTATATGTATAATCTGAATCTCGGAAACGTCTCCAACGATTTTCATAAAATTTAGTATACAGGGGATTTCGGGAGTGATAAATCGATCTAGCTACGATTTATTTTCAGAAAATGTTGTTTTATGCGTGTTTTCAATAATCAACTCTTCCCGACATCCATTGGCGAATAATAATACTATTTTTCTTAATTGAGGGCAACTAACCGCTTTAAAGACACAGCATGGCGTTATAAAAAAAAAATCATCATCTAGTTTATATTTAATTTGCTAAGCAGTAAAACGCATGGAGATATTGTTACCCAGAATTTGGATGTCACAGGTCAGAGGTTCATGATGATAACAAGCTTATTATTAAACAGGCATATGAAATGTAATTGAGATTTTAATTGCAAGTTTCAATGGTATTAACGGTTATATAATTCAGTATTAACATTGTGAAATTTGCAGAATCTCGTAATCACTCAAAATCACATAACATTAATGGCACCAGGCCACCTCTTCTCATGTGTGTTGTAAGAGGCTATTAAATGATACATCAGAGAACGGATGTAATTGATTACAATTAACAATTGTCAATTACCTATTTTAAAGCCGTAAACTATTGCTACCACAAAGCAGTCATGTGTTTCGGCATGAAAGGTGAAACAGCTGTTATATATTAGACCTTAGACTTCATATTACAATGTGAATCATGGCATTGTGATGTCTAACTGACTCTGGTAATAATTCAACACCAAACAAGCTAAGAACATTCACAAATCTAATCAAACCAAAAATATATCTACATCACCCAAGTGACTAACTGACCTTATTAAAAAAAAAAATTGCTTTCGAATATATGATAGATACGCTGCTGCATATGCGGTATTAAGTATCATTATTATATTATTTATTATATCCAACTAACTTTTACTGGTACGGAAAACTATTATAGAGGGCTTTATGTTCGCATTGGAACCCAAAATAATGATTTTTAGAATTTTTTGTCTGTTTGTCTGTGCGTTTGTGGATGCTAATCTCAGAAGCAGCTTATGGTAAATAAATAACTTACGTGCGTAATGCACGCTCATGATTCAAAATTTGGTTGCTTATATTTAGATACTAAAGTAAGCTTTTTTTGTAGAAGAAATATACGAGGCGACCTTCAAAGAAGCGAGGCAAAGGCTGCTGCAGACCTCACTTGTGACTAAAGATTCGACCATAGACGAAGGTCAGTTTTTTTTTCTACCTAAGCTGATAGCCTTGAGAGACTATATCAGCGGAACCTTAACTAGTAGGTGAGCTCGCGGGGCTCAAACCTGACGACGTTGCTAACACTGCCCCTAGCAAGAGCCGTGCTTCGCAGAATCTACCACCGGATCGGAAACGCGACCCACTGAGAAGATCCGGCGAGAAACTCAGTGGGCTGTGTCTGAGGGTTAATTTACTCGTCGAGCCCTTCGTCGCACTAGCATACGACCGATTTGATGGTGAGTGGCTACCGTCGCCCATGAACATCAGCATCGTCTGAGGCACGGTCAATACGCTTCTTGCCAAAATAGTACAGCATACAGATACACAAGCTAATCAAAAAACAACCTTAAAGTACTATAATTTAAAGTAGACATGACTGACAGAATGATAGAGAAAACGAAACTAAATAATAGAGTTGCGCCGGTCATCATCATTATCCTGCCCTTCTCCCAGTCACCTGGGGTCGGCGCAACATGTTATCTCCTTCCATACTCATCTATCATATACCATTTCTTCGCTCACTCCCCTCTTACCCATATCGTCTTTCACGCAATCCATCCATTTCTTCTTAGGTCTACCTCTTCCTCTATATCCTTCCACATTCATAGTTAACATTTTCTTACCAACCTCATTTTCATTTCGTCTCATCACATGTCCATACCATCCTAAACCGTTGCGCAAGTTGCGCCGATACATATTCGACGCTTGAAAGGCAAACGTGACTAAGCGACAATGCGTGAACTTTACCGTATACTAATTTAAAGTCGAAATACCTGAAAACAAAATTTTATTTTAACGAATCTAGCTGTAGTAGAATCTAGCTAGTAGCTGTAGTATTGAAATGATTTTAATAGACCTAGAAATATATTTTTTTGCTCATCGAATATGGTTATTGCCTATCAATTGTGTACAAAGCAGTAATTGTCGCTTAGTCAAGTTTGCCTTTCAAGCGTTGATATGTACATACATTTTATTAACGTTTTTATTTCAGATGATTACTCGGATAATGTTTTCGAAAATGAGAACTGTACCAACGATATTTTTGGTAAGTCGTTTTTTTTTGTGAATTGTTTACTACAAGCGGAACGAGACCACGCTCTGGACAGAGCTTCTGGGATTGGTCCAAATAGCCCATGGACATCTGGGTTACATTAGATTCCCGAAGGTTGATGATGATGGTGATTGGATGAAGCATCAATAAATTTCATCCAGCTCCAATTCATTTGACACCAAGCTAATTGTTTTTTTTTTAAATAACCGAATATTTCCCTAAAAGACTCCAATCCGCTTCCAAAAATAGTTACAATATAGAGAACTAAAAAAATTAAAATGTTGCCAGAGTATTAATTTTTTTTTTTTTTATTTCCATCTTCGATTAGAACAAAAAAGCAACGTCCATCCCGTGTACGGAAGGATCATAACGGAGCCGTCGGAAAACACATTAACGAAACGCGAGAGAACTCTGACAAGGAAATTTGAACTTTACGACGCCGAGAAAACTCCTTTGCCCATCGACGGATACGCGTAAGTGAATAAGCTACAATTTTTCATATCATTTATTGACTGTTATGTTTTTTTGGTGTTAAATGCCATGAATGGATCTAATTACTACTGATCAGATAGTTAGGCCGTCGGGCCTGATTATTATGTAGCTAATAACATTGTCAACATCAGCATCTGTCATGGAAGTTACATAGATACTCTACGTAGGGCTACCCGCGATCTTGGCGCTTGCAAAACCGCCGAAGTATTGGAACTCGTTCAATATAAAAAAACAAAATGTGTGCAATTCACACGTGGTAGAAGTGAAACCTTCCAAAATTAAAATACAATTATCCTAAACGTCTTAAGTATATGTAAAATTTTGTCATTAGTAAATAATTGTAAGGTAGCGCCCTCTGTGAATTGATATTTTAATTTCACGTATAATCCTAAATTAAAATTCACTACAAGAGCTTTCATACACACGTTAGTATTAAAAAATCTCACAGATGGCGCTGTATTAAATAGTATGTATATTTCTGTCTCATTCTTTGCTGGCTTCATCCTACACATTTTTGTATTTGTGTCTCTTACCTGTCGTTTTTTCCGTTGCATTCGGTTTGAAATCACAACAATTCTAAAGAAGTTTTCACTTCAAAAACATAGATACCCTTAAATAATTCCATCTATAATTAGAAGTCGTCGTGGCCTAGAGGGTAAGACGTCCGGTGTAATCGTATCGAGCGATGCGACAGTGCCGGTGTTCGAATCCCGCAGGCAGGAACTAATTTTTCTAGTGAAATTCAGATTTTATAAATGTTCACGAACGACTCTCGCGGTGTAGGAGCAGCGTTTAATAAAAATGAAACCGACAAAAATTAAAATTTAGATAATCACGGGCCTCTGTGAACCCGCTCGGGTAAGTACCACCGCCCTGCCCGTTTGTACTGTGCAGTACTTTGAAGCTTGGTGCAGTCGTTGTACTCTAGGATGACGCCGCGAGTCTGATTGTAGTGTTGACCGCGGGAACCCCCTACTCAGACCGGGTTCTGACCCCGGACGGAGATCGGACGTCGGATGTAAGAGTGCAGGAGAGTCATTTAGTGCGGTAGGGCCCTAAAATACCCTTGGGCCCGCGGTCTCGCAGTCGTGGACCAGTCCCACATACCTCGTGCACGCCCTAGGCCCGGAGACCTCGTAGGAGGTTCGGCCCCGGCCCGAAAAAAAAGCCGTACTGTAAACATGAGACTTAATTAAATAGAACGGGTGTCAAAGTGGGCGGCGAAATTTACGTTGTTGATGTCCAAGAACATCAGGTGGGCGGTGAACTTGTCCGTTTATTCAAGTTATATGATACAATTAGTGAGATAAATGAGAGAAAGAGAGATTGAGAGAATATACTTTTATTGCACACTAAAACTATTGGTTCTTTACTGGTGGTAGGACCTCTTGTGAGTCCGCCCGGGTAGATTCCACCACCCTGCCTATTTCTGCCGTGAAGCAGTAATACGTTTCGGTCTGAAGGGTAGGGCAGCCGTTGTAACTATACTGAGATCTTAGAACTTATATCTCAAGGTGGGTGGCGCTTTTACGTTGTAGAGGTCTAATGGCTCCAGTAATCACTTAACATCAGGTGGGCTGTGAGCTCGTCCGCCCATCAAAGCAATAAAAAAACAACATAATTAGCATTTTTTTAAAACAGTCAACAAGTAGATACATTTTTACACTAAGCGGTTTTATCGCTAAAAGCGATCTCTTGCAGACAGCCGTTTTATTTACAGAAATTCTGAAAAGATAAAGACACAACAGGTAAATGAGTTGGAAACTCGAGATAAGGTAATGTGCATACGGGGAATTCCGTAAAAATCTTGCCTCATTGGAAACGATCGGTGATGACGTCATAGAGTTTATAATCGTGCTCCGCCCTCGTCGCGATCACTCCCGACCCATTAACCGTATCTGACCTCGTCGCGAACTGCTCGGGGTCTATGTCGTCTGAGCACGTGACCTAAAACTGTTGACCTCGTCATCCGACCTCGAACCGGGTCGTGATAATAATATCCGGAATCATGCGGATTTGTGTCTTCCAGCGTGGATGAGTGGACTTAAAGTGGTTACCGATTTCCGAAGTTACAGACACAAGGTCATAATAGTCTTTAGGGAAAATACTATAGTTTTAACATTTAGTTTGGTGTCGACCAATTAATTTAAATAAACAAAATACCCGGTCGCACTCTCCCGGCTCGTCCGCACCTCTGTTTGGCGGCGGCCTGCGACACCCACGCGGTCTCCAGACATAATGTACCTGCAGCCAAATGTAGCTATGTCACTCCACAGTCAATTGTAAACTGTCGCACTAAATGTACCTTGATACTGAAGTTTTAACTACAGTAGATAATCCAATTAGGCAACACTAAAATTAAATAAGGCAACACTGAAGTTAAAATTACATAAGGCAACACTAAAGTTAAAATCAAATAAGGCAACCAACACTGAATTTAAAATTAAGTATAGTAGATAATCCAATTAAGTATAGTAGATAATCCAAGGCGACACTGAAGCTAAAACTAATAAGGCAATACTGAAGTTAAAATCAAATAAGGCAACATTGAAGTAACAATCAAGGCAACACTGACGCCAAGATCGAATAAGGCAACACTGAAGTTAAAATCAAATAAGGCAAAACTGAAGTTTTTTTTTTATTGCTTAGAGGGATGGACGTGCTCACAGCGCACCTGGTGTTAAGTGGTTACTGGAACACATAGACATCTACAACCCAAATGCGCCACTTACCTTGAGATATAAGTTCTAAGGTCTCAGTATAGTTACAACGGCTGTCGCACCGTTCAAACCGAAAAGCATTACTGCTTCACGGCAGAAATAGGCGGGGTGGTGGTACCTACCCGCGCGGACTCACAAGAGGTCCTACCACCAGTAGAGAGTTGTTAGTTCTATGTCGCCATGGTGAGCGATTTGCTTGTGCTCCTGGCATTGTCGATGCCCATAATAAGCGACTAGAATTTACTATCTCTGAATCGTTTGCCCAATACAGCAAAAAATATTGTTATAGTTTACTTAATCTATGTTCTCTCGTCGTCGTGGCCTAAGGGGTAAGACGCCGGTGCATTCGTGTTGAGCGATGTACCGGTATTCGAATCCCGCAGGCGGGTACCAATTTTTCTAATGAAATACGTACTTAACAAATGTTCACGATTGACTTCCACGATGAAGGAATAACATCGTGTAATAAAAATCAAACCCGCAAAATTATAATTTGCGTAATTACTGGTGGTAGGACCTGTTGTGAGTCCGCGCGGGTAGGTACCACCGCCCTGGCTATTTCTGCCGTGAAGCAGTAATGCGTTTCGGTTTGAAGGGTGGGGCAGCCGTTGTAACTATACTGAGACCTTACAACTTATATCTCAAGGTGGGTGGCGCATTTACGTTGTAGATGTCTATGGGCTCCAGTAACCACTTAACACCAGGTGGGCTGTGAGCTCGTCCACACATCTAAGCAATAAAAAAATAAATAAAAAAAATGTTCTTCTTTACGAGTCTAGTCTACGTCACGGTCTTTCACGTGACGTCATGATAAAAGCGACAGTGAACGTTGAAAGCGAATTTCAACTTTCTCTATCATTCACGTTGTATCCGTGACGCGGCTTACGTTCGACTTTATTTGAAACGTCACTGGTAGGGTTGCCGAACTTTAGAATTTTAAATAATATCTCTTTTTTAATACGCTTTTATTAGCTTCAGACGTATGTATGTTTGTTTGTAAAGGAGTCTTTGAACATGATTTTGACACCTTCAAAACGTCGGATTAACTTGAAATTAGGTATACTTATTAAGGACCGATGAGAATTAAATATTAATAATTATTGAAAAAAAAAATTGAAAAAATTGAAATTCAACTAAAAAAATTATTTTCTATTTTTTAGTCGGATTTTCTATAAAAGCGTATTTTCTTAGTTTTTTTAAACTATTATTTATTTTTTAATATTTCGGCAATTGGCAGAACATCTGAAGTTTAGTTTGACCGGTGGTAGGGCTTATTGTAATCCTGCAAATATGGTTATGACTATCGGGCACATTTCTGCTTTTAAAGCCTTGCTATTTAAAGGATGGGGTAGCCGTTAGACAATACAATTAAGGCTTAGACCTCATCTCTGTCGCACCAAATGAACCGTGGGTTCAATCATTTGCGCAAGAATAAAAAAAATATGTTATGTCAAATTTATTGAAAATCCTTTTCCAAAATAAACCTCTAACATGGCAACAAATCACGCACGGTCATCCGGCCCAAAATTAAGATTGCCTGTGGTAGTGGATACCAGAGATTGACATACACACATATATGTTTAAATATATACATATATTTTTACTGTTGGTAGGACCTCTTGTGAGCTCGCGCGGGTAAGTATCACCATCCTGCCTATTTCTGCCGTGAAACAGTGGTAGTTTTCCAATTACAGCACAAGAGCGCATTATGCCGCGGATAACTACCAGTAATGCGTTGCGGTTTGAAGGACGGGGCAGGCGTTGTAACGTAACTATACTTAAGACCTTAGAACTTATATCTCAAGATGGGTGGCGCATTTACGTTGTGGATGTCTATGGGCTCCAGTAACCACCACACCAGGTGGGCTGTAAGCTCGTCCAACCATCTAAACAATAAAAAAATATATAGATAATAAACACCCAGACAAAAATCAAACAAGCCTGTTCACCAAACGAATGTTTGCCCGATTTGGGAATCGAGTCAACGACCCTAGGCTCTAAAGTCAGGGGCTCTTAACCACAGCACCATCGAGTCAGTCGAATAAGTCAACACTGTTAACTACGTCAGTCGCGCTTACGTCGGAATACTCGCGTCGCGTGACGTCATCATGACGGATACACTTTCACTGGTTCACGTTTTCGTTGACCTAATGCTGACTTTCACTAACTAGGACGTCTAATATCTGTGTTAGTATGTCAGATTGAATACGTAAGTGAATGATTGCGACCGGTGGAGAACTTTTTCTTCCTTCACGGGCAAAAATAAGCGTTTAAGGCGATGATCCATCAGACAGTAGGTCTTTTTTTTTCGTCCTACCTACGCTGATAGCCTTGAGAGGCTATTTCAGCTTCTTCTTGACGTGTAGGTGAGCTCACGAGTCTCAAACCGGAGTGTTGTCGAACCCTCCGTCTATCCTAGTAACCTCGAAGGGTTATACCAGCTTAATCTATCATGTAGGTGAGCTCACAGGGCTCAGTTTGGCGAATTTGCTAACGATAGCCCTAGCAAGGGCAGTGCTTCGCTTATCCACTGAGAAGATCCGACGAGAAACTCGGTGGGCTATCCCTGTGAGTTAATTTACTCACTGAACCTTTAATCTCATTCGACGGGTTCGGCGAGGACGGCGATCGGTGCTTGAGGTACCTAAAAGCACCGTTAATGGGTCGGGAGGATCCGAAATTACGTGTTTAGGGCAACGTCGACTGTTTACAATTCGGTCCACAGGATCGGATATGAAAGTAGGTCTAGTTAGTGGGTTAACGGTAGGCAGCGGCTTGACTCTGCCCATGGCATTGCTGAAGTCCATGGGCGACGCTAAGCATTCACCATCAGGTGGGCCGTATGCTCGACTGCCTACAAGGGCTATAAAAAAAAGACAGGTCGAAAGATAGCTATAGACACTTTTCAACAGTAGTGTATTACCACGCATTGCAGTAAGCAAATATCTGAGGCGGTCGAAGCCAGCCGGGTGACTGTGGTTGTGGGGGAAGCTGGCTGTGGGAAGTCCACGCGAGTGCCGATCGCGTTGTTGC
This sequence comes from Bombyx mandarina, assembly GCF_003987935.1. The sequence goes on from NW_021011617.1 coordinate 175,218, forward strand.
AAAACTCCTTGTTGTCGACCGCCATTGTGTCGGAGCCGAGACGCGTGGCCGCCATCGGACTGGCGCAGAGAGTCGCCAGCGAACTAGGGGAGGAGGTGAGATACGACTGTATGACCCTGGCGGAGGGGATCGATGGCCGAATTCATGTTGCTGAAGCTTAATAACATTTCGACAATATAGGCAGATGAGCATACGCCTCAGAGTGTGTGGTTATCGTCGGTTTTTTAAACAAGCTTACAGCCCACCTGGTGTTAAGTGATTACTGGAGCCCATAGACATCTACAACGTAAAGGCACCAGCCACCTTTAGATATAAGTTCTAAGGTCTTAGTATAGTTACAACGGCTGCCGACCCTTCAAACCGAAACGCATTACTGCTTCACGGCAGAAATAGGCAGGGTGGTGGTATCTACCCGTGCGGACTCACAAAAGGTCCTACCACCAGTTACCATGGACATCAACAATGCTAGGGATAGAGCCGAGCCGCTGCCTATCGCTGAGTGATCCTCGTTTGAGAAGGACATGTTATAGCGCTCAGGAATTACTGCAGAGGGAATTTCACCCCAAAACGTCAGGGTACGCTTCTGAACAATTTTCTGGAAACTCACTATAGACAAACGTGCTACAAGGCAGTATGGATGAAGTCCGGAGTTGAGCCCGGTGCGATGGTAAAGACGAGATGTAGGGATCTTCTCAAAGAATTCTTCAGAACATTCCGCATGTAAGGCACAATATAAACCACAAAGTTGTTCTGATTTCATTATTTTTTTATTGTCTTTGTACGCATACAAGCATACGGTCCACCTGATGGTTAGTGGTTATTGTCGCTTATGGACGTCAGCAATGCCAAGGGTGCATCCAAGTTGTCCATTTTCAGGGTTGGATATAGTGTCAAAATGGTTTTTGGCCTGCATGACCTCTATAGTCATAATTTTTTTTAAATATCAATAGTGCGATTCAGAACTATTATTGCCTGATTACCAAGTGTTTTCGTCTTCTGGTGAACATCTGAATTTCCAGGTTGGAGAAACAGTCGGTTATCAAGTGCGCTTGCACTCGAAGCCGCCGCGGCCGCCCGCCGGCTCCGTGCTCTACTGCACCAGCGGGGTCCTGCTGAGGAGGCTGCAGGCCAACCCAGGTCGGTACGTACTGCCTTGTGACCCGATCATGCCGACGAGATGTCATTACCGCCAGATTATCAGCAATCGATGTTTGCGTTGCCATAACTGTGATGTGGTTGCCAATTTGTAGGGTACCCTGCTCGCACATAGGGCCTTCACAAGTTTTGCCGTGAAAATAGGCTATATAAGCCATCTCCGAGCGCCAAATCGACGGGTAGGAGTCAAAGTGGTCGCCATGCCCGAAATCGGTCGGATATGAATCATCATCATCATCACAAGTAGTCTCATCTGGCTCTCCACGACCAGGTCTTCACCTGCTACGTGGTTACCACTCAAACGCGATCGATGCTGCGTTGACTCCAAAAATAAGTAGACCAGATATATGCAAAAATTTTTACATGGCGAACATAATGTTGGAACAGCTGTTTGTATAGTAATTTAGACTTTTAGTCTAATCGTGATGTCCTTGGGCTCCGGTGGGAACTTAACCCTAGATGAGCTGTGAGCTCGTTCGCCCATGCAATAAAGTCGGATTGAGATCGAAAGACGTGAGAAGAAAAGATACAAAGATAATTTCTGATATCAGAACTGCAAAGACGTGCTTTATGAATACAAAGGTATTCGTTCAGACAAGCATCACTTGTCTGTTACGTAAATTAAAGTTTCACTAGGGGGTCGTTGACTCCGCGCCATTTGACTTTGTCCTACATTGCCTGCCCAAAGAATACCCTAAAATCTGATCTATTACGTAAGTTAACGTTTCACTAGAGGGTCGTTGACTCCGCGCCAATTGACTTTGTCCTACATTGCCTGCCCAAAAAATACCCTAAAATCTGATCTGTTACGTAAGTTTACGTTTCAGTAGGGGTCATTGGCTCCATGCCATTCGACTTTGTCCTATATTGCTTGCCCAAAAAAGACCCTAAAATCTGATCTATTACGTAAGTTAACATTTCACTAGGGGTCGTTGACTCCGCGCCATTCGACTTTGTCCTACATTGCCTGTCCAAAAAATACCCTAAAATCTGATCTATTACGTAAGTTAACATTTCACTAGGGGTCGTTGACTCCGCGCCATTCGACTTTGTCCTACATTGCCTGCCCAAAAAATACCCTAAAATCTGATCTATTACGTAAGTTAACATTTCACTAGGGGGTCGTTCACTCCGCGTCATTCGACTTTGTCCTACATTGCCTGCCCAAAAAAATACCCTAAAATCTGATTTATTACGTAAGTTAACATTTCACTAGGGGTCGTTGACTCCGCGCCATTTGACTTTGTCTTACATTGCTTGCCCAAAAAAAAATCCTAAAATTTGATCTGTTACGTAAGCTTATGTTTCAGTAGAGGTCATTGACTCCGTGCCAGTCGACTTTGTCCTCCATTGCTTGCCCAAAAAAAAGACCAAAAAATCTGTTTTTATTTTTCAGGTCTCGTAGGCTGCACTCACGTGCTCATAGATGAGGCTCACGAGAGGGACGTGAACACCGATGTGACCTTATTGCTTTTGAAAAGAGCTTTGAAAATCAATTCGGAACTTAAAGTCATTATAATGAGCGCCACGCTTGACGTCGACGTGTTCACTAGGTACGTAGTAAATGCCTTATTGTTATTAGTTTGTTTGTTCATCACGTCTTAAGACGGGCGGCGGCGTTCATATTGCTCTATCTATGGGTCATGTTGGCCACTTAACAACAGGCGGGTCAATTTTTTGATTTCTGTCACTTTCATGTTTAGTTTGTCGGCTTAGTGCCTCTTCAGATTCAAACATGAGGTTTATGAAGGACCATCGCATGCAACCGCTGTCAATAGAATGGATTGATTTGACGTTTGTCCACCATGACAGACGCAACTACATTCGGTGTTGCCAGCTCTTAATTAAAATTTTAACCGAACAGTAATGTGTACGGGTAGAGCATGTGAATGCGTGCTTGAAAGATATGTCGCGCTGTGGAGTCAATGGAACTTCTTATACTTTCGTCAACAATGATATTAGTCCACCAAATTATAATTTGCGTAATTACTGGTGGTAGGACCTCTTGTGAGTCCGCGCGGGTGGGTACCACCGCCCTGCCTATTTCTGCCGTGAAGCAGTAATGCGTTTCGGTTTGTAGGGCGGGGCAGCCGTTGTAACTATACTGAGACCTTAGAACTCGTATCTCAAGGTGTGTGGCGCATTTACGGCGTAGATGTCTATGGGCTCCAGTAACCACTTAATACCAGGTAGGCTGTGAGCACCATCCACCCATCTAAGCAATAAAAAAAGAAGATCAGTATCATATTGATGTTGATAGCGGTACTGACACGTCCCAGTGAAAGAGTCCGTGCACATTAAACGCTGCGTGCGTATTTAAAAACAGGGAATTCCCCGGTTAACAGATTAAAGTTACCAGTTAAATTTAGTGGAATACAAGACGATTAATCGTTATCAAAACAACGAAATCATTTATGAACGATCATAAAAATATCAAAATAAATTAGAAACTCGCAAAATTAACTGTGTTTCATTATTTGGAAAGGTCACGAGGCGTTATATACAAATTATTGGTGGTGTTATAAATTTGAAGGCGGCAACAATGATCACTTGTCGATTGCCGTACGAAAAAAAAAAAATTATTGTACATTACAATGTGTCAAGGCAATAATTGTTAGTTTTATTTAACTGAATGTCTACAAATTTTTACTTTAGCATCCATAAATAAATTTTGCATTAATATTCCAGATATTTCGGACAATGTCCGGTGATAGCGGTTCCGGGGAGAACTTACCCGGTCGAGGTCACGTATCTCGATGACATACAAAAGAAGTTCAATTTGAATTTGCCCAAAACGATGGAGAGTATCTCGAGGGCGGGCGGTAGACCGACGGTCCACTGCCAAGAGGTACTCGTGTTGCTGAAATATAGCTTTTATCACTAAATACTTAAGGTGCTTTTTGACGAGAACGCAAGCAGTGTGAATTCAGCGGTAGGTAGCTGCTTGGCTCTGCCTCTTGCATTGCTGAAGTCCATGGGCGACGGTAACCACTCACCATCAGGTGGGCCGTGTGCTCGTCTGCCTACAAGGACAATGAAAACAAAAAGAATTGTTTTATTTTATTAGTTTAGTGTTCCTTTAGGTTCGATGCGTGTGACAATGGCTTATTAAACATTTAGAATCTGTGTGCGTCTTAAAGCAAGACAAATCAAGATCCACTGAGTTTCTCGCCGGATCTTCTCAGTGGGTCACGATCCGGTGGTAGATTCTACGAAGCACTACTTTTGCTGGGGCCAGTGTTGGCAAATTCTCTCAGATTGAGCCCGTGAGCTCACCTGATCTGTGAGTAGTTTGAATAGCCTATTAGGGCTACCAACGATTAGATAAGGGAAGAAAAGTAGCCAAAGAGGCACTATCATTCTACTTGAGTGTTTCCATGTTTAATTCAATTTTATTACAACTGATTATAGCTTTAAATGAATCATTTGAATATTTTTTTGATTGTTTATATGAGTGGACGTATTCGTGGATTCGAACACCGGCACTGTCGATACGAATAAATATACCGGGCGTCTTATCCTTTAGGCCAGGGATGAGCAACTTTTTTAATCAATAGGCCAATTTAAATTTAAAATTTCTTTGGAAGGCCGCATATAGATTAACTCTTATTAATAATTTATGAAACTTTATTTATCGTAAATATTAGATAAAAAACAAAAACAAAAAAAACAGAAAATCTAACCGAAATGAGAAAGTCGAGAAAATAAATTCAATTTTAGAAAGACCAGGCGGGCCGCATGTTGCTCATCCCTGCTTTAGACCACGACGACTTCAAAATGTATTTATATGAATTTTTTTTTATTGCTTAGTTGAGTGTACGAGCTCACAGCCCACATGTTGTTAAGTGGTTACTGGAGCCCATAGACATCTATAACGTAAATGCGCCACCCAACTTGAGATAAGTTCTAAGGTCTCAGTATAGTTACAACGGCTGCCCCACCCTTCAAACCGAAACGCATTACTGCTTCACGGCAGAAATAGGTGGGGTGGTGGTACCTACCCGTGCAGACACACAAGAGCTCCTACCACCAGTAATGATAACTTGATTTGTTCGAACAGATAGCCGAAGTGATAAAAGCGATCGACAGAACGCAAGAGGAAGGTGCGATTTTAGTGTTCCTCCCGGGCTGGGCCGAGATAAAATATACGATGCAGATATTAGAAGAGCACTATCGAGGCTCGAACTTGCATATGCTCGTGCCTGTTCATTCCAGGTGAGGCACGACACGACACGACGCGCCACGTCACGCCACGACACCTCACGCCCAATACACAACAAAATACGACACTCTCCGACACATCACGCCATTATACGCCACGACACGACTGGCTAATTCACACCTCGCCACGTTACACAAATACACATCAAAACACGACATACCACGACACGCGACGACATGTCACGCCACGCCACGTCACACCAATACACAACAAAATATGACACGACATTCACAAATCAATGCTAATTTAGATCTCAATTGATTCATTGAATTTTCCTGATGGGGCAATCGCGAACTGTTGCCCTTTCCAATTTGGAAGTTATTCGAACAGCACACATTAAATACATGTAAAGAAAACCTTACATACCTTTATTATTTATAACTCTTTATTTTTTAAAGAGGATTTTTCTTCAGCGTCATTCAGTACAAAAGAGCATTCAGTTTTGTATAGTTTATTAATACTGTTTGTCTAGATTGAAATACGTGAAGCAAAAACTTTAAACCCTTTTTTACGAAAATTGCGCGGACGGAGGTTTATGAAATTTCCAACACTTATATAGAATACAGAGAAGGAGTGCAGAATGCTAATATTTCTTTTTAAATTATATATAAAACTAAATAAAATCAATAAAAAACATTACACACACTACTATGTATTTGATACACACACACACACACACACACACTCACACTCACACTCACTTAAATGCTCTTTGTTTATTGTTTAATGTCTGTGGTAAAGTTGAGAATCGATATAATATTGTTTGTCTTTAATATTATTTGTCTATAGTGTAGTCTTAGGGAAATCTGTGATTATAGAAATATAATGTGTACCTAGTCTTTGACAATAGAACCGTAATAATGTTCAAACTTATAATTTCAATTAATTTATAGTCGAATTTCGGCTGCTGGGGGAACACTAGTAATAAATTTTGACTACTGGAGGACCACTAGTAATAAATTTTTACTACTGGGGGACCACTAGTAATAATTTTCGACTACAGGGGAACCACTAGTAATAAAGTTTGACTACTCTGGTACCATTAGTAATAAATTTCTACTACTGGGGAACCACTAGTAATAAAGTTTGACTACTCGGGTACCATTGGTAATAAATTTGTACTACTGGGGGACCACTAGTATCAATAAGTAATGAAGTGGTCGGTATGGGGCAGACTGTCGGCGTTGGAGCAGGCGCGCATATTCTCGGCGGCGGCGGCGGGCGTGCGGCGCGTGCTGCTGGCGACCAACGTGGCGGAGACGTCGCTGACGGTGCCGGACGTCACGCACGTGCTGGACACCGGCGCGCACCGGGAGAACACCACCGACCAGAGCGCGGGTCTGTACTGACCTCACTGTTCCTTCATCATCGTTCTCCTGTCCTTCTCCCAGTCACCTAGGGTCGGAGCAACATGTTTTCTCCTTTCCTCTTCTTCTTAGTCGCATACTTCATTGCTGAAGGTCGTATCCCTCAAAGTCCTTTGTACCATCAGCTTCCATTTCCTTCGGTTTTCGGCTTCTCTCAAGGCGGTGGCAACAGTCCTGTGAGCGCAGTTATCTGATCTGAGCGACGGTCCGGTGGCCGGCCGGCGGGTCTTTTCCCATCTACCTTGCCCGCCACAGTCAATTTTTCAAGGTTGTCTGGTGGCCGCCATACTCATCTATCATATACCATTTCTTCGCTCACTCCCCTCTTACCCATATCGTCTTTCACGCAATCCATCCATTTCTTCCTAGGTCTACCTCTTCATCTATATCCTTCCACATTCATAGTTAACACTTCCTTACCAAGCAGATTTTCATTTCGTCTCATCACATGTCCATACCATCCCAAACGCGCACTTCTCAGCTTCTCTGTCACAGGTGCTACTTTCAGAATTGCTCTAACAAATTCATTCCTGACAATGCTCTTTATTGTGCCTTATTGGCAGGTAGCGACTTGACTGTACCTCTGGTATTACGGTAACAGATTACCGTCAGACGGACAGTGTGTTCGTCTGCCAATCAACGCAACAAAAAAATAGTTTAACTTCAGTGTTGCCTTCTGTGATTTTAACTTCAGAGTTGCCTTAATTGATTATAATTTCAGTGTTGCTTTATCTGATTTTAACTTCAGTGTTGCCTTACTTAATTTTAAATTCAGTGTTTGTTGCCTTATTTGATTTTAACTTTAGTGTTGCCTTATGTAATTTTAACTTCAGTGTTGCTTTATTTAATTTTAATTTCAGTGTTGCTTTATTTAATTTTAATTTCTGTGTTGCCTAATTGGATTATCTACTGTAGTTAAAACTTCAGTTTAAGGGTATATATTTTAATGCGACAGTTTACAGTTGACTGTGGAGTGACATAGCTACATTTGGCTGCAGGTACATTATGTCTGGAGACGGCGTGGGTGTCGCAGGCCGCCGCCAAGCAGAGGTGCGGACGAGCCGGGAGAGTGCGAGCGGGTATATTGATTACTTAAATTAATTTGTTAAATAAATATGGCTATGGAATGAGCTCCCCTCCACGGTGTTTCCCGAGCGCTATGACATGTCCTTCTTCAAAAGAGGCTTGTGGAGAGTATTAAGCGGTAGGCAGCGGCTTGGCTCTGCCCCTGACATTGCTGAAATCCATGGGCGACGGTAACCACTCACCATCAGGTGGGCCGTATGCTCGTCTGCCTACAAGTGCAATAAAAAAAAATCCTAGTCGATGTATCCGCGTCTAGGAAGCACACGGGGTATATAGGATTTGATGGATTAAAATAATTTATCTATACCAATTTGAATGTTAATTATGTTAAAAACTACTTCGTCTACTATTTAACTTCGTCGATTCAATCGAACTTTTTTTTTTATTGGTCACTTGGTCATAATGAGCTTAATTTAAACCTTATTTCTATGCGTTTAAGATGCACTCGTAGAAGGGTTCTCGAATTGAAACACGGACGTTGGTCAGTCAGCACAGAAAATATAATGTAATTTTGAAATATTATTTTAAATAGAAGTAGTCAATTTTAGATTGGTTTTTGTAGTGAAACTTCTTTAGAATCGTTGTGATGTGATTTCAAACTCGATGAAACGAAATGAAACGAAACGAAAAAATAAGTTTGGGGTAGGGATACTGTGATCATGCAGGCGGTTCCCCCGGGGCGAGGCTGCTCCATTGCACTGTGGAGTGGTTGACCCTTGTGATTATTTTTATTTTTTATGTAAGTTTCACTTCTACCGAGTGTGACTTGTACACACATTTTTTTTGAATACCGTCAAATCGATCTCTTAACAGTACGTTTATGACGATCGAATTTCTCGCTAACGACATTTTCAAGATAAGCTTGCGTGTATACATGTTCCGAACAACAACATTTGGTCCCCCGCCCGCCTGCCGGCAGGTGACACGCGCGTGTTGCAGGTCACTGCTACAAGCTGTACACGAGGCAGAAGGAGCAGGAGTTCCGGCCGCACTCCACCCCCGAGATACTGAGGTGAGTGACTCACCCCACCCTGCCGCGTACTGGTCTAGTGATGCTCTATCTCACTCGAGAGGTTTTCTTTTTTCCTACCTATTCTATTGACCTCGAGGGGTCACACTAGGTTTAAGGAGCAAAGTCGTCGTGGCCTAAAAAATCAAGACGTCCTGTGCATTTGTGTTGAGCGGTGCACCGGTGTTCGAATCCCGCAGCCGGGTACTAATTTTTGTGATGAAATACGTACTTTACAGATGTTCACGATTGACTTCCACGGTGAAGGAATAGCATCGTGTAATAAAAATTAGAACAGCAAAATTATAATTTGCGTAATTACTGGTGGTAGGACGTCTTGTGAATCCGCACGAGTAGGTACCACCGCCCTGCCTATTTCTGACGTGAAGCAGTAATGCGTTTCGGTTTGAAAAGTGAGGCAGCCGTTGTAACTATACTGAGACCTTAGAACATGCGGGATTCGAACACCGTTGCATCGCTACACACGAATGTACCGGACGTCTTATCCTTTAGGCCACGACGAGTACAAACTATAACTAGTCGACGATGACCGGTGCTTGTGGTACCTAATAGCACCGTTACAGGATCGGGAGGATCCGTGATGACGTGTTATTTTTGAAGTGAAAACTTCTTTAGAATCGTTGTGATTTCAAACCGGATGCAACGGAAAAAACGACAGGTAAGAGACACAAATAAAAAATGTGTAGGATGAAGCCAGCAAAGAATGAGACAGAAATATACATACTATTTAATACAGCGCCATCTGTGAGATTTTTTAATACTAACGTGTGTATGAAAGCTCTTGTAGTGAATTTTAATTTAGGATTATACGTGAAATTAAAATATCAATTCACAGAGGGCGCTACCTTTATAATTTTTGTCATTATTTTGTCATTATTTACTAAATTTTGTAATTATTTACTAATGACAAAATTTTACATATACTTAAGACGTTTAGGATAATTGTATTTTAATTTTGGAAGGTTTCACTTCTACCACGTGTGAATTGCACACATTTTGTTTTTTTGTATAGCTTAGATAGGTGAACGAGCTCACAGCGCATCCGGTGTTAAGTGGTTACTGGAGCCCATAGACATCTACAACGTAAATGCGCCACCCACCTTGAGATATAAGTTCTAAAGTCTCAGTATAGTTACAACGGCTGCCGCACCCTTCAAACCGAAACGCATTGCTGCTCCACGGCAGAAATAGGCTGGGTGGTGGTACCTACCCGTGCGGACTCACTGTGCTGTTCAGAGTTACAGTAGAGCGGTGTGTCGGCAGGGTGCCGCTGGTGCAGACGGTGCTGGACTGCAAGTCGTACGCTCCGGACGACAGGATCGAGGACTTCCTGTCGCAGCTGCCGGAGCCCCCCGGCTCGGACGCCATCGACTTCGCCGTCAACGACCTCGTGGAAATTGGTATGAACGACTTTTTTTTTTAAAGCCTACACTACACTACGGATCACTGATTTAGATCAGATAGATTTTAGAGTTTTCGTCTATATTATTATACACAACACACAGAAATATAAATTCTATTATAAATTTATAAATATAGATAAATATATAAACACAGAAATATGAAAAATAAAAATACTAGTATTTTAATTGAATTGCGATTTCGTATACGTATCTATTTTAAAAGAATGGTGCACGTGAAAGAACTAAAACTTCTTTTTTGTGGTTTTTGAAAAATCATCATCGTTAAATCAAATTAATCTTGTAATAGGGAATGCTGTGTATAAGAGAAACGACCTAGCTTGCTTTCTCTCTCTCTCTCTCTCCAAAGTTGAGTGGTTCGCGAGACGCTCTGTCTATTCTTGCACTCTCGCTCGTTGTAAATTGTATCTTTTCTCTCTAGCCGTAACGAATCTGTCGCGATTTTACTCGCAACGCGCCTATACCCACAGACACGGCCCACTGAGTTTCTCGCCGGATCTTCTCAGTGGGTCGCGTTTCCAATCCGGTAGTAAATTCTGCGAAGCACTGCTCTTGCTAAGGTCAGTGTTAGCAACACATCCGGCTTGAGCCCCGCGAGCTCACCTACACGTCAAGGAGAAGCTGAAATAGCCTCTCAAGCCTATCAGCGTAGATAGGAAAAAGAAAAATGCATAAAGAAGTTCTAATTACTGGTGGTAGGTGAGTCTGCACAGAGATCAAATTCAAATTCAAAATCATTTATTTCAACTTGGATGTCATCAAAAACACACTTGTTGAATGTCAAAATGTAAAAGAAAATGTTAACTCTACCACCGGTTCCAAAAAAGCCACAGTCCTGAGAAGAACCGGCGAAACAAACTCAGCGGGCTCTTTTTTTTTTTTTTTTTTTNACATCTGTAACAGATTTAATTTTAAAAGATATGAATTGTCCACTGTGGTCTGAACTTAAATGATTAATAATATATTTATGCAAAGGTTTTACGTTTGTGAAAATATTATCTATACAGGTTGCCGATGTGCTAGTTTTTCTTGTGGGCTCTGAAAATAAATTGCTAAGGTTATATGATTTTAACAATGTTCTGAATCTAATAGTGGCATTAGAGGTACCACCACCCTGCCTATTTCTGCCGTGAAGCAGTAATGCGTTTCGATTTGAAGGGTGGGGCAGCCGTTGTAACTATACTGAGACCTTAGAACTTATATCTCAAGGTGGGTGGCACATTTACGTTATGGATGTCTATGGGCTCCAATAACCGCTTAACAGCAGATGGGCTATAAGCTCGTCCACCCATCTAAGCAATAAAAAAAACTGCTCTCTTTCTCTCTCCAAAGTTGACTCCAAAACACAACTTGATAAACTTGAACGGCTACAAAATTTCTGCATAAGATTCATGTTTGGGTTACGGAAATATGATCATATATCTGAATTTCGCACTAAACTCAAGTGGTTACCAATTCGCCTTCGCCGCAATACTCATGTCCTTTCATTACTATACTGTACTCTCTTTAACCCCCATACCCCCATATATCTCAAAGAACGTTTCGAGCTCCTAGGAGATACGCATAATTTTTCTCTGAGATCATCGGATAACCTGAGACTGAAAATGCCGGCGCATTCATCATCATTCTTTGACGATTCATTCACCGTCCAGGCGGTTCGATTGTGGAATGCTCTGCCGGATGCAGTGAGAAGTGCTCCAACTTTAAACTGTTTTAAAAAATGGTGAAGGAGCACTACTTATCTGCTTAGTGCTGTTTGTTGCATCATTATCATTTATCATCTCCATATTGTTGATTTATTATGTGTGTAAGTATATTAGTATGTATTGTATGTAAGTATGTATATTGGTATATATTATATGTAAACGGTATATAACTGTTTATTGTATGTATATATTTTCTATAATAATGTATTGTCTATGGTACACCGCAACATACCTGCTATATTTTTATATTTTACAGAATTTCTGTAAATCAAACGGTTGTCTGGAAGAGATCGCTTTTAGCGATAAGACCACCTATTGTACATATGTGCTTTTTGACTGTTTTTTTGAATGTAAATTGTGTTGGTGTGCAATAAAGTGTATTCTCTCTCTCTCTCCCTCTCTCAAAGTTGAGTTCGCGAGACGCTCTGTCTATTCTCTCATTCGCGCTCGTCCTAAATTGTATCTTTTCTCTCTAGCCGAAACGAATTTGTCACGAGCTAAGTTTTACACCTGTGGCTAAAGAAGTTTTACTTCCAAAAAAAAAAACAATAAAGGCTTCTTCAAACGGAACGCGTACTTAGCGCGCGTTAGAGCGCTAAACTGACGGCGCGCTATGACGCCGAAATGTGTTGTACTACTATGATAATATACTGTCAAACAGAGCCCCAGCGCTATAAGTACGCAACGCTTTGACGTCAGGCGTTGTAATATTTACAAATTTTATTTGAGCGTCCGAGTGAATGTGTATTAAAATACTGGATAATGCCCGAAAAATTGATAGAATTGGTTAGAAAATACCTATGCTTATACAATGCCACATCTGAATCACTCGACATCTTAGTACTTTTAAATTTTCAGGCTGCTATCGAAAGGCACTATGATTTGGCGAATGTTACGTTGCGTCAAGGAGCGTTGGACTCATCTAGTCAATTTGTGTGACATGAAAAGAGTGCGACGTTAAAACGCAGCGCTAAGTACGCGTTCTGTTTGACGAAGCCTTTAAGATGTTGGTATTGTTTCACAAAGGTGCTCTAACTGGCCGGCAACAGCTGACACGGCTCGGCGGGCTGCTATGCGGGCTGGCGCTGGCGCCGCGGGTCGCTGTCTGCCTGCTACACTCGGTGGCCATTGGCAATGTCATTGCCGCCGCCACGATCGCCACGCACGTCAGCGACAACTTGCAGCTGTTCCACGACGCTGCTCAACGCAAGGCAGGTGGGTTCGGACCAGGTCGCTGAGCCGAAGGTCGGGTACTGGCGGTAGGTACACTTATTGGCGGCGTTGGCGGGGCTGAGAACCCGTAGAGCTAGGAACTGTCCAACGACCAGGGCAATTGCGCTTTTAAACGAATTTCTGTCCGTAATCCAGGATGCTGACGTGTTTGCCGATAGTTGGGGAATACCTTTTTCCCAAAATAATGTTATTTTTAGCTTAATAATTTTAATAATGTTTTTTGTGTTAGTTTTTTTTTGTGTTTGAATAAATGAATAAATAAAGATAAAGTAGCTCCGCCCTTCAAGGCGTAGTCTCCTGCGAGGAATTCGGGGAGGTGGATGACCTTGGCCCTCCTCGTCTCCCTCTTCCTCTTGGGAGGTGTCGGAGTCCGACATAACCCGATTCGTTACACCCTCCGCCGGACCGGGTATCCGTAAATGGATTCCCCAGTCCTTCGGATCTGTCCGATTGCGCTGAACTAATTTTAAGTGAATTAACTTTTACGCTATCGAGAGCGTTAAGAAACTCACACTAAGCACACTGTACCACGTTTTCCAGTTTGCGGTCTCCACTCAAGAACGCGCTTACCCCAACGGTTACCGGTTGTCCGGCTAATATGGCCAGCCCATTTCCACTTCAGCTTACTAATTCTTTTTTTTTTATTGCTTAGATCGGTGGACGATATCATAGCCCACCTGGTATTAAGTGGTTACTGGAACCCATAGACATCTACAACGTAAAAGCGCCACCCACCTTGAGATATAAGTTCTAAGGTCTCAGTATAGTTACAACGGCTACCCCACCCTTCGAACCGAAACGCATTACTGCTTCACGGCGGAAATAGGCGGGGTGGTGGTACCTACCCGTGCGGACTCCGCTGTGCTATGTCTATAACTTTGGTCCTCTGTCGGGTCACCTCGTTCCGGATTCGATCTTTCAGGGAAACTCCAAGCGTAGCCGTCTCCATAGCTCGCTGAGCAACGATCAGTAAAGTAGAATTGTTTCGCAGAAATACTCGAGATGAAGCGCAAATTCAGTCCGACGTGTGACTACAGCGCCCTGTACTGGATCCAGCGCGAGTTCGAACAGAAGCTGTCCGAGCTCGGCGGGGGGGAGGCGGGGCGCTGGTGCACGCAGCACGGACTCAGTAGGGAGAGATTGAAAAACGTTAAAGGTACGGATAGCATAAACAGGAAATTTTTTTTTTGGAAGTGACACTTCTTTAGTATATATGTTTAGTATATTATTTCCTAGAATTTATTGCATATTATTTTCATTATTTTTTTAATAAATTTATTTAATAAATGAATTTTCTATAATAACGTAATTTCAAATTTTGTTATTATTATACATCCTGTTTAAAAATAACTGGCCGTAGTGTTTTGAAGTAAAACTTCTTTAGGATCGTTGTGATTTCAAACTCGATGAAACGAAATAATAAGTCCATAGAGACACAAACACATAAATGTATAGGATTCAGCCGGCGAGAGAATGAGATAGAACACATTAGACGTTCTCGGTGTAGTATTTTTTTTTTAATACAGTTCAATCTATGAGATTTTTTAATACTAACGTGTGTATGAAACCTCTTGTAGTGAATTTTAATTTAGGATTATACGTGAAGTCAAAATATCAATTCACAGAGGGCGCTACCTTATACTACAAAAGATGATTTACAATTATTTACTAATGACAAAATTTTAGATATACTTAGACATTTAGGATAATTGCATTTTAATTTTTGAAGGTTTCACTTCTACCACGTCTGAATTGCACACATGGTTTCTTTTTATTGCTTAGATGGGTGGACGAGCTCACAGCCCACCTGGTGTTATTTGGTTATCGAAGTCCATAGACACCTACAACGTAAATGCGCCACCCACCTTGAGATATAAGTTCTAAAGTCTCAAGTATAGTTACAACGGCTGCCCCGCCCTTCAAAATCGCTTCACGGCAGAAATAGGCAGGGCGGTGGTACCTACCCGCGCGGACTCATAATAAGTGATGATGATTTCATACATTCCGCACAGATCTGACGAACTTGTATCTGGAGCAACTACTGAAAACTGGCGTAGTAGAACCTACGATAGAGGCGGAAGAACTAAACAGGTTCAGTGGTATTGACGAGCTGACGTCCGCCGTGCTGTTGTCCGGGAGCGACGCGCTGCTCACCGCGAGCCGCAGACTCAGGACCAAAGGGAAACTCGCCACGGAAACCGTGCTATACACCAGGTACGCAACGGAACTAACCTCATTCATTTATGCCATGCTGGATAGAAATAATTGCTCCATCTCAGTGCATTAAAAAGGGTACATCGAAAGCCAATTACGGCGCCATAGTAGCAAGTGAAAAGATTTAAAAAACAGCGTCATGACCTATCACACTCCACTTCAATCCAGCACTCTTCAACCTGCTTAAAACTGCTATATATATTCATATAATTTCTACTTCACATACTAGCGCTATTTGGATGAGTCTTCCTTGGAGATGATGCTCCTTACCACTATCCTCCACAATTTATAGGCAACAACGCACACAAAAAACATAAAGTGTTAACTTCTAACACTATTGTGATTTTTCCTAAGTGTACCTACAGTGCGAATTGATCTTGTGTATTGAATGTATATTGAAAGGTTCATCCTAAAACCCATTGATATCGCCATTGAAACTATTTTCACATTAGTGTAGTGTTTTGAAGTCGTCGTGGCCTAAAGGATAAGACGTCCAGTGCATTAGTATGTAGCGATGCACCGGTGTTCGAATCCCGCTGGCAGGTGCCAATTTTTCTAATGAAATACGTACTTAAAAACGTTCACGATTGACTTCCACGGTGAAGGAATAACATCGTGTAATAAAAATCAAACCCGCAAAATTATAATTTGCGTAACCACTGGTGGTAGGACCTCTCTTGGGCGTCCGCGCGGGTGAGTACCACCGCCCTGCCTACTTCTACCGCGAAGCAGTAATGCGTTTCGGTTTGAAGGGTAGGGCAGCCTCGTAACTATACTGAGACCTTACCACTCATATCTCGAGGTATGTGGCGGCATTTACGTTATAGATGTCTATGGGCTCCGGTAACTACTTAAAGATAATAAAGACCCAGACACGACGGGTCGCAAGGCGGGGTCCCGCCCGACGCCGTGTACTGTACTCGCATAAACAACCGTCTCTGTCGGAGCCGTGACGTCATAACCCCCTTCCCATACCTTTGTTTTTTTAAGGCATTTTATGACCTGGTAACTAAGACCTTTAGGTCATGTCTCATTTTAATTTATATTCTTATTTTTATGAAAAATGATAATATGGAGTGAAATAAAATGAGATGATATGATATGGGATGAAATTTAATCTCAGTAAAACGGTGGTCATTTAATAAGGTTTTTTCAGTGGACTTTTTCAAGGATCCCGTGAAGCTACGTCCGGCAGCTTTGTTTGATTTTCCTACGTTTGTGCACTTTCACAGATACTAAACAGTTAATAAACCACCGTTATTACACATTTAAACCTGAAGAAACACTAAATAGACAAAATAAAAAAAAGGATTGTGTAGTTTTATGAAACCACGGTAAAATGAAACTTTATTTCACATTATAGACATTTAACTCTGACAAACAAAATTTACATTAAACACTGACAAAAACAAAAACAAAATAGCGTGGAGCACTGGCACAAATGAGTAACAGTCTATACACTACACGGTCAGCTGCTGCGAACTATAGGCGCCGCCATATTGGCCTTGGCTGCTCTGACGAGCGCCTTTCACTTTACCCCTACTCCGCGGCCGACCGTCACGCGACATGCAACACACAGACGAAAAAGTTTGAGACGAAGTCAACGAATCACAAATCACACAACTTCACTCCTCGTGTTCCCACCAAAAATCTCCCTTACCCTTCCCCTAAACTGCCGCTACAGTAGCGACCTCCCAATACAATATAGCGCTTGTGCTTTAGCTCCCGCGAACGCGCCCACGTCAGCAGCGAGAGCGTGAATCACAATGTGATCAAGCGCGGCGATAAATGCAAGCTGATCGCGTATTTCGGGGGCCACCGCTCGGCCGAGAGGAGAGCCCTCGTGCTCCACAAGACCAGCCTCGTGCCCCCGCAGACCGCCCTGCTGTTCAGCCCGTCTGACGTGCGGAAGGTGACCTATGTTTATCGTAACTACAGCTACTTCTATACTATAATATTATAAAGAGGAAAGATTTGTTTGTTTGTTTGTACTGAATAGGCTCCGAAACTACTGAACCGATTTGAAAAATTCTTTAATTATTTGAAAGCTACACTATTCCCGAGTGACATAGGCTAAAATCTTTTTTGAAGATTCTTACTAAAACTCCAATAATGTAAACCAGGGTGTAAAAAAATTACCTAGAATATTCTTTACATCGCGTGCCCTGCGATAACTAATTGATGATAGAATAAAATAATGTACGACTTTGTAGAACACATTAATATTTACAAAAACTGTCGCGACAGCATATGTCTAACTATTATAGTTATGTCGCAATAAGTGTTATTTTATTTAAAAAAATAAAATAACGACAAATATCGTTGAAATTTTTGTTAAAGACCCGAGCGGAGCCGGAGCGGGTCGCTAGTATAATTGGAAATAGCTAACCCAAGACCTAACATTCCTCCACCATTATATGAGTTGATACTGAAAAAAAAAAAAAAAAAAAATTATTGAATTTAACATGACTTAGAATAACCGGACTTAAATAATAATAAAGGTAGCAGTGTACAAGGTAGGGCTTACAAAAAAAAAAACATGTGTGCAATTCACACGTGGTAGAAGTGAAACCTTCAAAAATTAAAATACAATTATCCTAAATGTCTAAGTATATGTAAAATTTTGTCATTAGTAAATAATTGATGAAGTAGCGCCCTCTGTGAATTGACATTTTAACTTCACGTATAATCCTAAATTAAAATTCACTACAAGAGGTTTCATACACACGTTAGTATTAAAAAATCTCATAGATGGCGCTGTATTAAAAAAAACACTACACCGAGAACGTCTAATGTGTTCTATCTCATTCTCTCGGCGGCTGAATCCTATACGTTTACGTGTTTGTGTCTCTATGGACTTATTTTTCGTTTCATCGAGTTTGAAATCACAACGATCCTAAAGAAGTTTAACTTCAAAAACATTACAGCCAGTTATTTTTAAACAGGATGTATAATAATAACAAAATTTGAAATTACTTAATTATAGAAAATACATTTATTAAACTTTATTAAAAGTGTAATAAAAATATGTAATAAATTCTAGGAAATAATATACTAAACATATATTATTGTTTCTAGGAGGCATCGGACAGTGAAACAACGATATTGTCTATACCAAAGCATAACTTAAGAATACACATGCCAACCTGGTAAGTGTTTTAAGCATGTGCTTATGATAAAAGGAGGGTAGAGGTAAGTGTCTTGTTGATGTTGACTTGAATAAGTGTCCAGCTGTAAGCAGTAAAATTAAACTGAAAAACTGATCAGCTAAAGTAGCAAGCGATCTGATATGAAAGTAGCATTTGCAAATGTTGTGAAGTGTACGGAATAGGTGTATTTTTTTTTAAACTTTAGATTCTCATCTCGGTCCCATCAGGCTTCTCTTGGGAACTCATTTATCACAAAAATAGATATTCCTTTTAAAATATTTACGTTATTTTCTGTTTAACGCTATACAACAATTTGGAACTTTTTTTTTTATTGCTTATATGGGTGGACGAGCTCACAGCCCACCTGGTGCTAAGTGGTTATTGGAGCCCATGGACATCTACAACGTAAATGCGCCACCCACCTTGAGATATAAATTCTAAGATCTCAGTATAGTTACAACGGCTGCCCCACCCTTCAAACCGAAACGCATTACTGCTTCACGGCAGAAAATGGTAGAGCGGTGGTACCTACCCGTGCGGGCTCACAAAAGGTCCTACCACCAGTAAAAAAATTAAAAATAATGTAAAATTTTGTAATATTCTATATTCATGTCCGTTTATGTTATCATAGATAATACACATAAACTAGTTATAGATAAGCAACTCAAGCGTTCAACAAAAATGCTTACGGGCGTCGGCCACTAGATGGCTTCGCTCCGATTAGTTTCTCCTTGCGCCTGTAGATGGCAGTAATATATTACCTATCCTAATAAAATTTAATCAATTTGTCTATAGCACATAAAGACTTGTATGATATATATATTTTTTATTATCTGTGTTTAGTTACACAATAATTAAATGTCTTAACTTTAACAACATATAAGTTTAGGGGCATCGGCTATAAGATGTCGATAGTTTCTATACAAAAAAAATATATTGGTCTTAAAGTATCGCAGTTTCAAGGACCTGTGTGTTATTTTGAACAGTGCGCCATAACAAAAAGGAAGTTTTACTTTTTTTTTATTCACTATCGTACCTGATGTCTTTTGGCGTTATCTTTAAAATTACACCATTTGCTACGGTGGCGCCCCCCTAATTGATCGATTTTCAATGGACACTTTTTCTTACAGTGAGCTCCATAACTTTACCCTTATTATTACGACTTTTTTTTTATTGCTTAGATGGGTGGACGAGCTCACAGCCCACCTGATGTTAAGTGGTTACTGGAGCCCATAGACATCTACAACGTAAATGCGCCACCCACCTTGAGATTAAGTTCTAAGGTCTCAAGTATATTTACAACGGCTGCCCCACCTTTCAAACCGAAACGCATTATTGCCTCACGGCAGAAATAAGCAGAGTGGTGGTACCTACCCGCGCGGACTCACAAGAGGTCCTACCACCAGTATGTATGTATGTACTAGTATGTATCTACTGTAATAATATTTTGATATCAAACAATAGTGTTTTGACCACAGATAACGCATTTTTTTTTCAGTCAAGCAGATTATTTATTAAAAGCCAGAGAAATGCTGTGGAACACATTCAAGTACCAAATAGAGAGAAATATGAATACTCTAGATTACGGTGACAACACTAAAGTATCAAGATTCAGAGTCAGACTAGTCAAGAGCATCGGAAGGATATTAGTGGAAGGATCGCGAGAGTGCTTGGAAGGAAAGAAGGAAAAAGTATTTGTTGATGACGAATAAATACATGCGAATATAAATTTATTTTATTAATTTATATTGGATTCTTTTAATTACTTACATACCTATAGTCTTATTTTTCGTTGCTCAGGTGGGTGAACGAACTCACGGCCCGCCCGGTGTTAAGTGGTTACCGGAGCCCATAGACATCTACAACGTAAATGGCGTCACCCACCTCCAGAAATGAGTTCGAAGGTCTCAGTTTGAACAGTACAACAACTGCCCGGCCCTTCAAATTGAAACGCATCACTGCTTCACGGCAGAAATAGGCAGGTGCGGAATAGGTCGCTGCTGTAGCGCTGTGAAAGGGGGGATAAGGGGAAACCTAATTTGATACCGGATTACCGTGCGTGATTTGTTCCCGGTCATTTATTTCTTAGGCGTAATTACTCATCTATCATGCATAATTTTAGTTTTTAAGGGATTTTATGACCTGATTACTAAGACCTTTATGTCAAGACCTATTATAATTTTAATGAAAACTTTTTAAATATGAAAGCTAATATTATGAAATGAAGTTGTTAACATGGCAAGAAACGAAATAAAATGGGAAATGATATGGGATGACGTACGAGTATAATCTCAGTAAAATAGTGGACACTTACTGAGATTTTTTTGGACTTTTTGGAGGGTCCCGAGAAGTTAGGTTTTTTTTTTATTTATTGCTTAGATGGATGGACGAGCTCACAGCCCACCTGGTGTTAAGTGGTTAGTTACGTCCAGCGGCTTTGTTTCATTTTCTCACATTTGTGCACTTTCACAGATATTAAACAGTTAATAAACCACAGCTATTACACATTTACGCCTGAAGAAACACTAAATAGACAAAATAAAACAAATCACAGAACTTCACTCTACGCGTTCCCGCCAACTACTATATATTAATAGGGGTGAAAGTATGAAATTGCCGTTTTATTGTAATAGGAACTTCGAATTGACATAGAACCTTCATGGTTTGAGATTTTTGAGTGAAACTTTTTTCAAATGGTACCTATGAGGTTCTTCTTTTAAAAAATGTACAACATTCGATTATTGACTTTCAGTTGTTTTTTTATTCATCTTAGACAAGAAAGATGGATACTTCGAAAATTCGAGTGATTTTTGGATACGAGTCCTGACGCGGAACTAACGCTGCAGAAACAGCTCGCAATATCAATGTTGCGTTTGGAGAGGGGACTGCTAATGAACGCACCGTGCGATTTTGGTTTAAACACTTTCGTGGTGGAAATTTTGATTTCAAGAACGAACCACGTGGAAGACCGCCCACACATGTGAATAACAATGAATTGACCAACTGATAACAATGTTGGCTACCATCTTAAATGCCGCTATGACGCACTGCATCTTTCCTGCGGTATGGAAAGAAGCGGACGTTACGAACGGCTCCTTCGGAAACGCCTCTGGGACTTCGTTACCGCGAATAAAATTCTAATAGACGAGCAGTTTGGATTCCGCGCTAAACACTCGTGCGTACAACAAGTGCACCGCCTCACGGAGCACATCTTAATAGGGCTAAATAGGCGTAAACAAATCCCGACCGGCGCCTTCTTCTTCGATGTAGCGAAGGCGTTCGACAAAGTCTGACACAACGGTTCGATCTACAAACTGTATAACATGGGAGTGCCAGACAGACTCGTGCTCATCATACGAGACTTCTTGTCGAACCATTCGTTTCGATATCGAGTAGAGGGAACTCGCTCTCGTCCCCGTCATTTGACTGCCGGAGTCCCGCAAAGCTCCGCGCTCTCCCCGTTACCATTTAGTTTGTATATAAATGATATACCCCGGTCTCCGGAGACCCATCTAGCGCTCTTCGCCGATGACACGGCTATCTTCTACTCGTGTAGGAAGATGTCGTTGCTTCATCGGCGACTCCAGATTGCAGTAACCACCATAGGACAGTGGTTCCGGAAGTGGCAAATCGACATCAACCCCACGAAAAGCACAGCGGTGCTATTCAAAAGGGGTCGCCCTCCGAATACCACTTCGAGCACCCCACTCCCCAATAGGCGCGCAAACACCTCCGCCGTTAGCCCTATCACTCTCTTTGACCAGCCCATACCGTGGGCCCCGAAGGTCAAATACCTAGGCGTCACCCTCGTCAGAGGAATGACATTCCGTCCCCACATAAAAACGGTACGCGACCGCGCCGCGTTTATACTAGGACGACTCTACCCAATGCTTTGTAGACGAAGCAAACTGTCCCTCCGTAACAAGGTAACCCTCTACAAAACTTGCATACGCCCCGTCATGACGTATGCAAGCGTAGTGTTCGCTCACGCGGCCCGCACCAACTTGAGACCCCTTCAGGTTATAACTAGTCAGGTCATAAGTATTGTCACACAGTAAAAACTTTTCTGTTAGAATGCTGGCCACAAAAAAGTTTATTGAATTCGAATTTCGAATTGTTCATGAAAATAAAAATGTATACTTTTAGCATTTTACTCATTTTTAAATATGGAGTGGACGCTTAAAGAAGACCGTGTTGCAGATATTGCGTTGCATCGTTGCGGTTACGCGCCAATTCAAATTTTTAACATACTGAAAAATTTGAATATAACCAAAAGATTCGTTTATCGTACCATCAAACGATACAATGAAGACTCTAGTGTAGATGACAGGTCAAGAAGTGGTCGCCCTCGGTCTGTTAGGACTCCAGCAGTGATAAAAGCTGTGAAGGCGCGAATTCAAAGAAATCCCAAACGTAAGCAGAAACTGTTGGCCCTTCAGATGGGGTTAAGCAGAACCACGNAAATTTACTATGACCGCGCAATACTAACCGATAGAACCATACACTACAACCGTCCCGATATTACCGTACGAGACAAAATAAATAAAATCACTTACCTGATCGATATAGCTGTCCCTAACACTCACAACCTACAAAAAACAATAGCAGAAAAAATACACAAATATGCAGACCTTAGGGATGAAGTTTTAAGAATCTGGAAACAACAAAAAGTATACATTGTCCCTCTAGTATTGTCCACAACTGGTGTTATTCCAAAACATATACATCATGGTTTGAAGCTCCTTGACCTAAAACCTAACACCTACATACTTCTTCAAAAAGCTGCTATATTAAACACGTGCAGAATTGTACGAAAGTTTCTGCAAATAGAATATGATCAACCACATAATGCAATAGTTAGCCAACCCCAAGAAACCGTGACATTTACTTGACCGAGTCCGTAAATGTCACTAAAGTACTACCAGCATAAGCTGAGAAAATAAAAATTTAAAAAAATGATAATAATAAAAAAAAACAGTACTATTTGTTGAAATATTAATAAAAATGTCTAAAAATGTCATGTCATATCGAAAAGAAGAAAAGAAGAAATGTTAATATAATGTCAAGCAACAACAAGTCAGTTATAGAACAAGAAATGATCAACGAATAAAGTTAAAGTTAAGGTCCCTTTTCCCTTCCTTTCCTATCTTATGATATGATATGAATGAAGCAGTTCGAAAAGTCAAGTGTATGGAGTGTGTGTATATTTTTTTTAAAACGTTAAGTTCTCTCATGAAAGTCGTCGTGGCCTAACGGATAAGACGTCCGGTGCACTCGTGTTGAGCGATGCACCGGTGTTCGAATCCCAGGCGGGTACCAATTTCTCTAATGAAATACGTACTCAACAAATGTTCACGATTGACTTCCACGGTGAAGGAATAACATCGTGTAATAAAAATCAAACCCGCAAAAATTATAATTTGCGTAATTACTGGTGGTAGGACCTCTTGTGAGTCCGCGCGGGTAGGTTTTTTTTTTTTTTTTTTTTTTTTTTTTTTTTTTTTTTTATTGCTTAGATCGGTGGACGAGCTCACAGCCCACCTGGTGTTAAGTGGTTACTGGAGCCCATAGACATCCACAACGTAAATGCGCCACCCACCTTGAGATACAAGTTCTAAGGTCTCATGTATAGTTACAACGGCTGCCCCACCCTTCAAACCGAAACGCATTACTGCTTCACGGCAGAAATAGGCAGGNTTTTTTATTGCTTAGATCGGTGGACGAGCTCACAGCCCACCTGGTGTTAAGTGGTTACTGGAGCCCATAGACATCCACAACGTAAATGCGCCACCCACCTTGAGATACAAGTTCTAAGGTCTCATGTATAGTTACAACGGCTGCCCCACCCTTCAAACCGAAACGCATTACTGCTTCACGGCAGAAATAGGCAGGGTGGTGGTAACACCGCCCTGACTATTTCTGTCGTGAATTATTTTATTCCTTTTAAAATATTTATCTTATTTTCGGTTTGACGCTATAGAATAATTTAGCACTTGAAAATAATGTTATGTTTTAAAATATTCCATGTTGATGTCCGTTTATAGTATTTTGAGTGAGTTATTTCGCCTTATGAAAGCTGAAGTTTTACTTTTTTTTTTCACTATTTTACTGGAATGTCTTTACTTGAATGTATCTTTAAAATTACACCATTTGCTACGGTGGCGCCCCCTCTACCTCTACCCTCATTATTATGACTGTAATAATCTTTTGAAATCAAAAAATTGTCTTTTGACCACAGGTAACGCATTTTTTTTTCAGTCAAGCAGATTATTTATTAAAAGCCAGAGAAATGCTGTGGAACACATTCAAGTATCAAATAGAGAGAAATACGAATACTCTAGATTACGGTGACAACACTAAAGTATCAAGATTCAGAGTCAGACTAGTCAAGAGCATCGGAAGGATATTAGTGGAAGGATCGCGAGAGTGCTTGGAAGGGAAGAAGGAAAAAGTATTTGTTGATGACGAATAAATACATGCGAATATAAATTTATTTTATTAATTTATATTGGATTCTTTTAATTAAATACTTACGTACCTATATTCTTATTTTTATTTTTGTTGCTTAGGTGGGTGGACGAACTCACGGCCCGCCTGCTGTTAAGTGGTTACCGGAGCCCATAGACATCTACAACGTAAATGGCGTCACCCACCTCCAGAAATGAGTTCGAAGGTCTCAGTTTGAACAGTACAACAACTGCCCCGCCCTTCAAACCGAAGCGCATTACTGCTTCACAGCAGAAATTGGCAGGTGCAGAATAGGTTGCTGCTGTAACGCTGTGAAGGGTGGGGGATAAGAGGAAGCCTAATTTGATGCCGGATCGCCGTAAGCGATTTGTTCCCAGTTATTTATTTCTTAAGCGTAATTACTCATCTGTCTGTCATGCATAATTTTTGTTTTTAAGGGATTTTATGACCTGGTTACTGAGACCTTTATGTCGAGACCTATTATAAAAACTTTTTTAATATAAAAACTAATATTATGAAATGAAGTTGTTAACATGGCAAGAAATGAAATTAAATAAGATGATATGGGATGACATACGAGTATAATCTCAGTAAAATTGTGGTCATTTACTGAGATTTTTTCAGTGGTCTTTTTGTAGGGTCCCGAGAAGTTACGTCCAGCGGCTTTGTTTCATTTTCCCACATTTGTGCACTCTCACAGATATTAAATAGTTAATAAACCACCGTTATTACACATTTAAACCTGAATAAACACTAAATAGACAAAATAAAACAAATCACACAACTTCACTCCGCGCGTTCCCGCCAAAAAGTCCTCCTTTATAATAATAGGGGTTAAAGTATGAAATTGCCGTTTTATTGTAAGAACCTTCATGGTTTGAGATTTTTGAGTGAAACTTTTATCAAATGGTACGTATGAGGTTCTTCTTTTAAAAAATGTGCAACTTTTATTTGTTTTTTTTTTATTCAGCTTAGATAATAAAGAGGGATACTTCGAAAATTCAAGTGATTTTTGAATACGAGTTCCGACGCGGAACTAACGCTGCAGAAACGGCTCGCAATATCGATGTTGCGTTTGGAGAGGGGCCTGCTAATGAGCGCACCGTACGATTTTAGTTTAAACGCTTTCGTGATGGAAATTTTGATTTCAAGAACGAACCACATGGAAGACCGCCCACACATGTGAATAACAATGAATTGAAAGAGATGGCGGAAGCCGATCCGAGCCAAACTACCCAGGGACAAATGGAGTGTTGCTTCAAAATAAATATGAATTCGATTTTAAGGCTCAAGGTGGGCAGCGATTTTCTTATCTATGGTTTGCAGTTACCACATAGCGCCAGGCGGTCTGTAAGCCTGCTCACGAAATTATAAATACGATATCATTAGTTATACATTCAGACCCTAAATACATAATATATTTTGTTTAAAACGCCTTGTGTACTCTATTTGTCCTATCCTATACCAGCCTATACACCCAACTGTGCTAAAAACTGAAAAGCTGTAACTTTAAAAACTTTTAGAATAAATCTTGATTAATTATTAAAAATAAAGGTAAATAATGGCCTTCCTGGCTGAGCCCTTGCTCGCCCACCTGCCCTGGTTAAACTGGAAAGGCTAACAGTAATCTCTAAAACATAAAAAAAAAAAATTTATATCATGTAGAGTAAATTCCCGTATTTATTTGTGTAGTGTCGGGTATTCAAAATCTTCATTAGGCAACTAAACAAGTGTTTGTGGCCTAATCAGGAATCGCGTGTAATAAAAATCAAACCCCCAAAAATAAGTATAAACTAAGTAACTCCTCCTGGTAAGGCGTCTTGTGAACCCATACGGATAGCTACCATCAACCTTACCAGTTCTGCCGTGAAACAGCAGTAATGCGTTTCACTTGGTAGGATGGAAGAGTTCTTGTACTATAAACTAAGACGGAAAACTGTTTTTTTAAATTGGGTGGCGGCATTTACGTTGTTGATATCTATGGGCTCCGGTAAACAATTAACACGGTGAGCCGTGAGTTCATTCATCAATCTAAACAAACAAAAAACAATTAAATCTGAACAAATATTCATATACTTAAAGAAAACAATTCACACAACTTCATTCTTCGCTTTCCCGCCAAAAAGGCCGAAATTATTTTAAGAAAGGTCAAGGAATTTATGCCTCACAGTCCCAGCCTTATATGTGTATCAATCTAGTGTATTATCTATGCCGCGTCCGTAAACAACAAAAAAAAACAAATACACAGTCAGCAAAATATTTACATATTTTTCCCACTTTTAATCGTAGTTTAAACTTGATCTGTGCTTTTATTATTAGCGGGCTAAGCTAAACTGCCGCTTGTCGCAATATATAGAATAAACCGGTTTTATCCTACGTAATAAACGCTGAACTTGTGCTAATGCGACCGTATGTGATTTTCCTCATCCGTATCGAGACTGCGTTTTGCGCCGCGCAGTCCTCGAACTCTTCGTACGACGGAATCTACGAAACGTGTTTTAAACGAAGTGAAGTAAACTAAATTAATTATGTGTCTTTTAAAATTTTTGGTTTTGGCAATCGTGCCATTGTCTTTCGCTCAAAATATTCCTAAAGCGACTAATCTCCACAATGGGCTCACCGAGAAGATTGGAAATTTTTCCATTGAATTATTGTATCACACCTCGAATTTGGAGCAGAGTAAAGGTAACTTGATTATGTCTCCAATCACCGTTTGGACGGTTTTGGCGGTGATAGCTGAAGGCGCGTCTGGAAATACGAGACGGCAGATCAATCATGCGTTACGGCTACAAGCAAAGCATACGAACGTCACTCGAAGCGAATTCCAAAAAATCTCAGAATGGCTCCGAGTCAACACGAACACAATAGAACTCGCCAAAATCAATGCCATTATTGTCGATAAGCAACGTTTGCCACAACAAGACTTTCATGACAATGCAAAGACCTATTACGAAACTGATATGATAACACTTAACTTCGAAGATGCACAGAACTCTGTTAATTTATTGAATTCAGCCATCTCCAACTTCACCCATGGTAAAATACCAAAGATAGTTGACACCGGTAGTTTCCAAGACTCTCAGATGCTGTTGACAAGTGCACTCTATTTTAAAGGTCAGTGGACTATACCATTTAACACATCGTCTACATCAAAACTACCTTTTTACAATAGTAAAGGTGAAAAAATTGGTGAAGTGAACATGATGTACAATCGACATACATATCCATTCTCGAACATTAAAATATTAAATGCAAGAGTCATTGAATTGCCATACGGTGTAGAAAACCGCTTGTCAATGTTAATCATGGTGCCAAACCCTGGTGTTTCACTTGCAAGTATGTTCATGAAGTTCAAGGAGCTTTCATTAGATTCATTCTTTGAAGAATTGCGCATCTCTAAGGAGGAATTTTCAGATGATGAAGTCGATTGTTTCATTCCGAGATTCAAAATTGAGTCTAATTTGGATATGACATCGGTGTTGAAGAATGCCATGGGTATTGAGGATTTGTTTGATGCGAGGAAAGCTGTTTTACCACATATGGCTCGGACTCCTATGTTTGTGTCGAAAGTGGTACACAAAGCAGAAATTGAAGTTACGGAAGCAGGAACAACAGCTGCCGGAGTAACAGTCGCAGAATTCAGCAACCGAATAGGAGTTGTAAGATTTGAGGCAAATCGTCCCTTCACTTACATGATTGTAGAGAAAGTAACAAATTCAATTGTATTTGGAGGCTTTTATACGGAGCCATCACTTTACTAATTCCGAGTATGTTAAATGTATGTGTAACTTGAAACAATTGAAAGATCTGAATAGTTTAATTGTGGTTTTTTTTTACAATTACTAGCTAACCTGACAGTCATTGTCCTGTCAATTTATGCTAACAGTAGAAGTATGTCAGAAGTAAAATGTGCATGAAATAGATATTGTCAGTATATTAAAATGTGCTTAAATTGATAACATTGTGATGATTCAAATAAATATTTTTATATTTCTCAAATGAAAATCATAGATTCCAAACCAAATTGTAATCAAAACATACATAAGTTTATACTGTGCAATAGGAAAAAAAAACATCAAATGTAAATAAAGCTATACAGCAAAAGGAAAATGCATAGTAATAATTACTAGAATTATGCATTGGGTTTCTTTGGAAATATGTTTGTATCAACTCTGAATTGGACTCGAACTTGTAATTAGTAATAGGAAAATGTTAAAATGAAAACATTGCAATGAGCAATGTTCTACTGAAGTTTCTTTAGAATTATTCTACTACTAGGTCTAAATATGCTTTTCAATGACGGTGTTGGAAGGAAAGCTCGAGGGCATAGTGCTAAACAGCTTCTGGAACTTTTAAACATCACAATGCTTGCCACCATGAGACATGAGGTTTAAGTCTTGACTTTTAACACGTGAATCTGATAGGTGAGAACACTGAATATTAGGCATATAACTGTTAACGTTATATTAAAAACTCAGTAATAACTTGATCGTGTAATCTCTGATTAGTTTATTAGTATATTTTTGGAGGTTGAGTCTTTGAATACTTCTAGACTATTTATCGTGTCAATTATACAAAGAAAGCCCTCCCTTGAAAGTGTTTGCACAGTGTGTTGTGTAATAGCAATATTAGATGGACTGGAATTTCAAAATTAGAAAGTTTACGATTTACCATTAATGCTTTTAATAAAAAAATATATAAATGTTTTATATGTAATGATGCATTTTTTGCCTGGACCAATGCGGGGAATGCCCCGGTAATCCGTATCCCATAATTTCCGCAGTGCGTTTTGGTTCAAAGCAAGCATTAAATAAAATAACGAGATTAATATCAAGTATTTTAATGCACCGCATGAAATGTGAAGTGAACAAGATTAGATGCGGTAGTTCACGATGTGACGTCAGAAGTCTTAACTAGAATAAGGTACGTAAATTAGACGGAGTACATTACTTATTTACTGAAGGCATAACTTTTATGGTCAGAAGCCAGAGTCAGTATTTTTGCTTAAGTAATCTTTTTCCTTTTTTATTGCTTTGGTGGGTGGATGAGCTCATCAGCCCACCTGTTGTTAAGTGGTTACTGGAGTCCATAGACAACTACGACGTAAATGCGTCACTCACCTTGAGATATAAGTTCTAAGGTCTCAAGTATAGTTACAACGGCTGCCCCACCCTTCAAACCGAAACGCATTACTGCTTCACGGCAGAAATAGGCGGGGCGGTAACCTACCCGTGCGGACTCAAGAGGTCCTACCACCAGTAATTACGCAAATGAATTACATTAGAGTTGTCTGTGTTTTGTGCACTATATCCTATCCTTGACAATTGCACGATTGCGATCGCGCTCTGGAATGAACTCCCTAACGGTTTTTCGCGGCATGCTAATGAAACGAGATTTGTAAGGAATCACCACCCCTTAAATTATGGCCACGGCATCACCAGTGTCTATGTGCGACAGTGACCAATCATAATGAGCCGTATCGTCGGTGGCCGTCGTTGGCCATAAAAACCATTTAAAAATTGCATAATATGATTAGGTCCAAAAATAATGACGAAAATGCAAAGGCTCCTCACCTTGTAACCACAATTATTATCTGAATTCATGATGTTGATTACCTTGAATTTACAGAAAAAATCCGGCGTGCGTACCTAAAAAATACTTGTTTGTCAAAATGGCGGCATAAAAGCTTGGTAGATTAGTCTATATAGTCAGTAAGTTCATAGGTGGTGGTAGCACGTATGTTTAAAATCTGGGATCCGTTTAAGCAGCAATTAATACTACGATCTTGTGTCTCACGATGTCACTCAGGCTCTGATTACTGGTGGTGTGGGCGTGTTGTAACCCCGCACGGGTACCACCACCTATTTCTGCGGTGAAGCAGTAATCCGTTTCGGTTTGTAGGGTGGGGCAGCTGTTGTACTATAAAACTCGAGTCTTAGAACTCGTATCTCGAGAGTTACCTACGTTGTTGATTTCTATGGGCTCCGGTAATCACTTGATACCACGTCGCAAAACGTCCTAAGTAGCCAGAGAATCTGCCGAATAAATAATGGTTCATAGATTAGCTTAATACATAAATTTTTTATTTATTTTTTATTGCTTACAATGGGTGGATGAGCTCACAGCCCACTTGATGTGTTAAGTGGTTACGGAAGTCCAAAGACATCTACAACGTAAATAGCCCACCCTGAGATATAAGTTCTAAGGCCTCAAGTATAGTTACAACAGCTGCCTCACCCTTCAAACTGAAACGGATTACTGCTTCACGGCAGAAATAGGCAGGGTGGTGGTACGTATTTGTGCGGACTCACAAGAGGTCCTACCACCAGTAATTACGCAAATTATAATTTTGCGGGTTTGATTTTTATTACACGATATTATTCCTTCACCGTGGAAGTCAATCGTGAACATTTTTTGAGTAGGTATTTCATTAGAAAAATTGGTACCAGCCTGGGATTCGAACATCGGTACATCGCTACACACGAATGTACTGGATCTTATCCTTTAGGCCACGACGACTTCGAACATATTTTTGTTTTAATTTCGAGACAAACTACAAAACGGAAGTTTTTGATCATATGTTTTTTTTTGTCTTATACGTCTTTAAACCGTCCATCCCATTGTTGGGAAACTTGGTCCAGTCTCTGGCACTGCAGCGAAGGTTTCTGTTCAATATCAAGGTGATGTGACGCGCGTCTGGTTTCGACAAATGTCAGTACTTCATAAATCTAATGACAGTCTCAGTGGAATGCAGCCTTTTCACCACTATCAAATAAAGTTCATTTTTCTTTGTTGTGTCACAAAACGCCTAGTTAGGTTATGTCTCGTTTGCTTAAAAAATCTAAAAACAGGAAATTACTCAAGGATTGACTCGTAAGCGATAGTGCGATTGGCGGTCGATGAAGTGTTATGTTTTTTTCATATCGGTTAATGTACGTGCGAATAAGAACTTGTTTGAGCTGACTAGATCGGCTAAGTGACTGTATTAATTGTTTGGCGATTATAAAACTTGAATTCCCGTGAATTCCATTGGGAAATGAAGCTTAGCTATAACAACGGGCATCCTGCTCGCCAGGTAGCTTCACGTCGTGCATACTTTTTTATGATTGAAGTATTACTGGTGGCCCGGAAGCCTTTCATTTTCACCAAGACAGGTGGGCGAGCAAGGCTCAGCCAGGAAGGGTGGGATTTGCTAACAGCTGCCCGAGCGCCTCCGAAGAAGACCCAACAACTCAAGAGTAGCTGCTTCACGAATGAATCTACTACCGAATCGGAATCGCGACCCGCTGAGAAGATCGGCGAGAAACTCAGCGGGCTGATGCATGGGTTAGGTTGCACGTCGAACTCTTTGCCGAGTTCGACGAGTACGGTTACCGGGATCCCTAAGCCTGCTCCTAGTGTTAGAGCTGAAAGTTCGTCGTGGACACTATCGCCTCATGAATGGCCTTGAAAACTACTACGAGATTTTTGTTGAAGTGGTCTGTAAACTTCTTAGATCCGGTTTCTACGTGTAGGTAGGTACTTGTTTGTTTATTTATTTCGTAAGCGTATCTTTCCGGTGCACAGGGAAATGCTAACGCGGAGCCAATTAATCAATTAATGCATGACGTGTTACTATAACAAGCAATTAAGATAAGCAGTAAGCTCAGATACATTGCGATTGAGCGTTGCCGTAAAGAATATTAAAATTTATTTTATGCTTAAACCGGTTAGCTCGCGTACCGGAGTTCACCCACCTTGAGATATGAATTCTAAGTTTCATTTCTATATTACAACGGTTGCCTTACCATTGAAATCGGAACGCATAAGTACCTGTGCGACCTCACAACTATAAAGTACCTTTAGAATCAAAGTGGCTTAATTAAATGTTTTAATAAAACGAGTTTTATACTTCGAATTATCTATGAACATGTATTGTATGAGTTTATTAAAATTAAACAGTCTCCTTTACGCCAGAAAAGGACAAACTTGCTCTTTCCGTCTCTTTCAAATCAAGCGCATACCTACTTTAAAATATTAAAATCGAAAAACTAAAAAATGATAATTCTTCAATAACATTAATGGCGTTTACCAAAAATTTATAATTTTGGATTATGCCACTTCAATACTAAAGGTTCAATACAATAGTTTTTTTTACTTTCTAATAAATATACAGCGTAAGCCTCCTGTGACGACAATCAGTTTCCGAAGCTTAAATAAATAGATTAAAAAAGCACAATACAATACAAAACATTGTGTTGGACTTGGTTACAATGGTAGTGGTACAAAAACGACAGCTTTCTAATAAAAAAAGAATCATCAAAATCGATTCACCCAGTTAAAAGTTATGAGACAACGAACAAAAAAAACATACAGTCGAATTGAGAACCTCCTCCTTTTTTGAAGCCCGTTAAAAATGTGGTAAATGGTGGCCTCGTCGACTACAACAAAAGTTTAGCGTAAAACTTGTTTCTAAAATCAATATCCGTAAACCTTATTGAATGTTTGTAGATGATGATGATGTCATTCAATATTTCTCTTACCAATTGTTGATCATAATAGAGTGATCGCACTCGCGTCGTATGACCTGTTAAATTCACCTCTTTTTGAGCGATTGAAAGATTTTGGGAATTCTGAGGGGAAAATCCTAACTATAATAAAAGACTTGTGGCACTCGGGTACTGCCGCGGTAAAGCTATTGCATAGCATTTTTTATCAACTTATGCAATTATAATTAGACAATAATAATTTAATAATAAAATAAGACCACGCTATATTTATAAACATTAACAAAAGCAAAACACTAACTGTCCCCTTCACACTCATAAGCTAGACCACGCGAGAGAGAGATGGGTAGACTTTTCATGATGCGCATGTAGTGCGACGTCACGCCGCGTGCTTATTCACAAACCCTACACAAGCGCAACGTGTTGAACGCGAGCTACATGGTAGGCGGAGTGGAGGGTGTTAGATTTTACTTTCGTTACGGAATTTCTTGATTCGGTCGCCGCGCTCAAAGCCCGCGATAAAAGCTATGCAATAGTTTAATATTTTGAGTCCAGATCCAGTAACAACGCGTACAAAAGTTATAAACTAAAATAAGAAGCATTAATAGCAAACCGAATTAACAATTTCATATTTTTCCGTTAACCTGAATACGTGTGCAAGTTTTCAAGTTATTCTTAAAGCCTTGAGGTCACCGAAAAGATGTTCAAAGATTCCGTTACATACAATCATGCATAACTAATAAAAGGGGGTTTATAAGTGTTGCCTATAAGCATAGAATAAGTAAAAATTTACTTTATATTTATATAAATATTAGGTACATCTAGTCGTTGTGGCCTAAGGAATAAGACGTCCGGTGCCATCGTGTTGAGCGATGCAGCGGTGTTCGAAGCCCAGGCGGGTACCAATTAAATATGTACTCAACAAATGTCAAGATTGACTTCTACGGTGAAGAAATAACATCGTGTAATAAAAATCAAGCCCGCAAAATTATATTTTGCGTAATTACTGGTGGTAGGACCTCTTGTGAGTCCGCGCGGGTAGATACCACCATCCTGCCTATTTCTGCCGTGAAGTAGTAATGCGTTTCGGTATGAAGGGTGGGACAGCCGTTGTAACTATACTTGAGACCTTAGAACTTATATCTCAAGGTGGCTGGCGCATTTAGGTCGTAAATGTCTATGGGCTCCAGTAACCACTTAACACCAGGTGGGCTGTGAGCTCGTCCACCCATCTAAGCAATAAAAAAAACTTAAGTACGGATTATTCTGTTCACGCGAAACCAAAATTATGCTGACGATATTATGATCCGTAAGTAATCTCGTCATATGAGATTTACATTACAGAGATATTATTACAGAGGGGTGAATGGGTATTTGGTTATAGTGAAATTTTTGCAACTTTACAAGAGAGCCATTTTAAGTTTAAAATTTTGAAAAACAAAATTTTGCGTTCTTCCACAGTGCGTTTCCAGAGAACTTTTTTTTTTCAAGTACCATCCGGCTTTGGAATGACCTCCCCTCCACGGTGTTTCCCGAGCGCTATGACATGCCCTTCAAACGAGGCTTGTGGAGAGTAATAATACCTACATATTTAGGTAGGCAGCGGCTTGGCTCTGCCCTTGGCATTGCTGAAGTCCATGGGCGACGGTAATATACAACATCAGGTGGGCCGTATGCTCGTCTGTCTACAAGGGCAATAAAAAAAAACTGGCCTGAAACTACGATTTCCTGTACTATGGAAACCAGGAACTGAAATACAGTTAAACTATTACAACACGGTAGGTACGTTCTTACAAAATCCCGTGTTATGCAAAACCATGTTATATGAGACTAGAAGCCAGTACAAAAAGGAGTCATTTTTCGGAATGAAACATCTCAACTATGCCTGTAGGCATGTATTTTTTATCTATTTTAAACATAAAAAGTAAGCGGCAAAATTACGGCTATTCCCATAAAATAATGTGTCATACTGCATGCTGCATGTTCATACTGCATGCTGCATATTCATACTGCTTAATGTAAATTTCTAAATAATATTAAACAAAAATCTCGTTATCGTATTGTGGAAAGTACCTACATGTCAATCCAAGAACAACGCTACAGAGCGTTGACTAAAGATTCTCTACTTTGTGTCAATAATCCTCAATGCTGTGGATCATGACTTCCCCTTCTCCTGGACTGTCATATTCCAACCCTGCCTATCCTGCATTGCGCGGATGGCGTCGTGGACCGAGGTTTGACAGTAGAGCTTAACTCGTCTGAAGATTTAATTTCCAAAAAAGCCATTTTTTCTTGTAACATGTTTCTAGACCATTTTAGGTATCACTTCTAACCCAACGAGGTGAACAATACATTAAAATTCGATATCGATAAAATTACAGCTCTAAATCGATATCGATAAAATTGAAGCTCAGCATTAAGGTGCATTTTCATTTACTTGAATATTCCTACAAGGAAAGTCAACAGCCAGCTGATACCAGTAAATGTATACGTATAAAATTCACGGAAAACCCGAAGATCGAGATATCATAGTAAAACAACCTTAACTCATTATGTTTAGGTACATTTTCGTATAGCTCGACAAATGTTTACCAGTGTTGGAAACGATTACGTATGACATTCAAAGTAACTTGGATCCTACGTATATATGCGTAAGTAACTAACAGAGAAAATAACACGTTATAACAGCCCATTTGGAGACAAGGCAAAATTTTCAAATCGCAGATTTTTCCTCAATAATATAAAAAGTTTGTAAATCATGCCCCACAAAAGATCTTAGATCATTTCATGACGTTGTTTTTGTAGTAATTTCCGTAAAATATTTAATGACCGATCAATAATACTATGTTGTCATTGGTGTGAATCATTTGATGATTAGTTTAGTTCCAAATACAATTCGCTGTAAACTGTTTTGTTTTTACTAGAAATAAATGATGCATTGTTTTTTTTTTTTTAATTTTTGTATTCGCTGCCCTCGTGGAACAAACTTAAGTGACATTTTAATGTCTAAATAGGCACATCAAGTATATTTAGTTTGGCTTTTGCATATGGATTAATTAATAAATGCGTTTATAATAAATAAATTGTAATTAATTAGTTAGATAACTGTAAGATCTAGAGGTCAATAAAGTTCACATGTGTTCTAGATCCTAGACTAATTGTATAGATTTACAAAAAAATCAATAGTCAACAAAAAGTGGAATTTCTTGCAAACTAATTTTTTTTTTTGCTTAGATTGATGGACTAGCTCACAGCCCACCTGATGTTAAGTGGTTACTGGAGCCCATAGACATCTACAACGTAAATGCGCCACCCACCTCGAGATATAAGTTCTAAGGTCTCAGTATAGTTACAACCGCTACCCCACGCTTCGAACCGAAACGTATTACTGCTTCACGGCGGAAATAGGCGGGGCGGTGGTACCTACCCGTGCGGACTCCCAAGAGGTCCTACCACCAGTGATTACGCAAATTAGAATTTTGCGAGTTTGATTTTTATTTCACAATGTTATTCCTTCACCGTGGAAGTCAATCGTGAACATTTTTTGAGTACGTATTTCATTAGAAAAATTGGTACCCACCTGCGGGATTCGGACACCGGTGCATCGCTTCATACGAATGCACCGGACGTCTTATCCTTTAGGCCAGGACGACTTCAAATTAATTGCTCTAACAAAGATAGAGATTGGCATAGCCAAGGGTCAAATCTTGTTCAAAAGGTGTCATTTTCTTTTTACTATTGGTCATCAGTTCAACTATTAAGAAATATAATACATTGGTAATTAGCTAAAATTGTGGATGAAATATCTTTATTGGCCGTATTTCTTCGGGGCGCTCTATATCTGTGGGACTGCTATGACCACTCTTTCTGCACTTTGCCCGATCTGCCCGATTGCAGAATCCAGTAGGAGTAACTGCAGTAGATCCTGCAACTAGACGCATGGTTAACCTCAAGGAAACTTGGTCGGGAAGTCATCGATTCTACATCGATGGCTGGTTTAAATATTTGAGTGCGGTAAAAAAATTCGAGACGATTTAAAAACATATTTTTTTTTTGCATTGATGGCTGGAAGAGCTCACTGGCCACCGAGTGTTAAGTGGTTGCCGGAGCCCATAGACATCCACAACGTAAATGCCGCCACCCACCTTGAGATATGAGTTCTAAGGTCTCACTATAGTTAAAACGGATGCCCCACCCTTCAAACCGAAGCGCATTACTGCTTCACGGCAGAAATAGGCAGGGTTATGACTGGTGGTACCTACCCGTACGGACTCACAAGAGGTCCTACCACCAGTAATTACGTAAATTATCACTTTGCGGGTTTGATTTTTATCACACGATGTTATTCCTTCACCGTGGAAGTCAATGGTGAGCATTTATTAATTACGTATTTTATACGTACATTTGTTCATTAGAACAATTTGTACCCGCCTGGGATTCGAACACCGGTGCATCGCTAAACACGAATGCACCGGATGTCTTATCCTGTAGGCCACGACGACTTGCTGTCATCTGGTTCGATGTATGGTTCAATGCTTTTTGTACAGGTGTTAAAGTGTAAGGCGAGCTCGTATTTTAAGCATTGTACAAAATAACTTAGCTAAACATTATCTGAATGTAGACTGTTTCTAGACGAAGAACGAATGTGAAATGTCAACTGTCAATGAATTACCGAACGAAATGAAGTGGAAAAATAAGAAAATAACCTAAAAGTTTTGTCAACATTTTCTGAAAAATAACAACAAACAAAGTAAAGTTTATGACGAAATATTTATAAGTACAATAAAATGTCCTGCAGATTAATTTTACGATCAATATATTATCAGTGTAAGAAAAACACATCATTTAGTTGTAGTTCTTACATAAAAACCCGTTTTAATGGCTTAGTACAATTGGAATTAAGAAACTTCAGTACCAAGCCTAAAAGTGATGTAACAGAAAAAAAACACTGCAACGTTGGGACAATAGGACACGTAGACCACGGGAAGACGACTCTTACAGCCGCTATCACGAAAGTACTGGCGAAAGACGGTCTAGCAAACTATGTGTCATATGACGAGATTGATAAAGCACCGGAGGAGAAAGCTCGCGGTACGTGATTTATGATGATTATTAAATTTTACCAATTATATGGTACTTTTTTCTACCTATTCGCTGGTAATGTAAGGGACTATTCCAGTATCGCATTCACAGTTAGGTGAGCTCAAGAGCTCAACCTGAAAGAATTTGCTAACACCAGCCTTAACAAGAGCAGTAGTTCGCATAATCTATCATTGTATTGGGACTGCGACCCACTGGAAAGATCCAGCGAGAAGTTCAGTGGGCTGTGTCGATGGGTTAGTTTGCTCGTCGAACTATTGATCATGAGCGATTAGTTTGATCAAGACAGTGATCGTTTATGTAGTGTTACAATGTAGTTACAGCCTATCTTTTGAGCAATTGAGTAATGCACCACAATGATCAAAAGTGTACTTATGTGTTATCATGGACACACCTCTTGGAATAATCATGCTAACCATTAAATGCTTCCTTGTTATAAATGTACATCCTAGATCCTTTCTTGAACATTCCATGAATCAAGATCCCCTAAGTGCATAGACCACTAAGAAAATTATAATAATGCCATAAGCATAATAATAGTTGGCTTTGTGCATTGTTTATAAAAGTATGTATTTTACTGAAATGGTTGGTGTGTGGTTCTTCTTTTGTGATGTCTATAGTGCTATTAACTACTTATCCTGTGTAATTCAATAAATAAAACAAATTGCATCTGTATCTTTATTGGTCACATTAACATTTCGATGATCATGCTTATGGACTATTTGGATCAAGACTTGAAACTGATGTTATTAAATTATAGGTATTACAATTAATGCTGCTCACGTCGGTTATAGTACTAAGCTACGTCATTATGCACATACGGATTGTCCTGGTCATGCAGACTATGTACGTAACATGATATCCGGAGCTTCACAGATGGATGCCGCTATATTAGGTAGGTGTATTAAAAGTTATTGCTATTATAATTGTAAGAATTATTGAGTGGTGACCGAAAATTGCAGCATGAGTAGCTTTCCCAATGACCACCTGCAAAAGGTTGCTATGGATGGAGAACTGGGCTGATGATGATATGATCATGGGGAATTATTGAATTAATTAGATTAATTGCAAATATTCAAAATTTTCATTCATTAATTTATTTATAATTAAATGATATTGAAACATGCATGCACAAAGAACTGTTGTTGAAATTCACAACATTTCATTTTAAATTGTAATAAATGCAAGGCTCAAGAATAAGATATCCAGCATACTCATATTCAGTAATCTCACCATGCTGGTGTTCAATTGACACAGGCAGATATTAATTGATGTATTTAACATATGAACTAATGTTTACGAATGAGTACCGCAGTGAAGGGATAGCATAGTGTTATAAAAATCAAAACCACAAGAAGACTTTGTTTATAATGAAATTTCACCGAATAATATTAGGGAACTTATACAATTAAACAAATCAAAATAATTTAACATAAATTAATTCATACAGTAGAACAAATCTTCCAATGCGCTTGAAGGAGGTGTAGTTCCCAAGATACTGGCTGTGTTACCTCGTTGGACAGCCAGACTCACTTTCTGTGCAACGTACCAGCCAGCCTTAGCATCATGTGTAGCTTCCTTAGAGCGTTTGGAGATTGCTGACATACCACAAGAATATTATGATATTTATGTAAATTTCCCCAAACCACCTTGAGTTTTACAGTATAACAACTGCTCCACCCTTCAAACCGAAATGTGTTACTGCTTCACGGCCGAAGCAAGCAGGGTAATGGTACCCACCCAATCTCACAAAACGCCTTACAACTACTAAATAAATGTTCACAATTTCTAAATATCTTCCAATAAAAATTTTATGTTTCCGTTTCAGTGGTAGCCGCAGATGATGGACCCATGCCGCAAACTCGAGAGCATCTGCTGCTAGCAAAACAAGTTGGCATACGCTACGTTCTAGTGTTTATCAACAAAGCAGATATTGTTAATGATGAGGTGAATTTCAATATTTTATTTATAAAAGAGTTACGATAGAATTTTTGATTTGTCAAATATATTATGTACGGTAATAGAAAATCTAGATCAGTGACTTTCAATATTTTTTCACGTGCGTAACTCACTTTTAATAACTTTAAAATTTGACGCAGACAAAAGAAAGATTTTGTTTACCTATAATACTGCTTAAAATAGTTTAAGCAAATAATTTTAGAGGTATAGTTGAGAACCACTGCCCTAGTTTTTTTTTTTTTAATGTACTTAATGGCTTGGACTCCAGGCTATTAAGCTAAATGTTCATTTAGTATTTGTGTTATTATGTGTAATGTAGTATTTTATTGCATTACATAGCAACCTCAGCTGATTAGGAAGTAAGAAAGGTCTCTATTCCTCAACTACCTGCAATAAAGTTTTAGCGGATATGGGGAGGACATGAAGAAAATATCATCGGGTATAGAATAACGTAAAGTCTTGAACGCTAAGCATGACTAAAAATAACTATTGATGGTCGAACAGAATTTTTTCAGACATTTTTTCATGATTAAAAAAACCAATTCGCAGATTATTGAACTGGTCGAAATAGAAATGCGCGAATTGCTCTCGGACTTCGGCTACGACGGCAACGGCGCCCCGCTGGTCTGTGGGTCGGCGCTGCGGGCGCTCCAAGGGGACCCCTCCGAACACGGTACGTACAGGTAATGAAATGGCTCCAGTGAATTATTTCAATATTCATCTGCAATATTATCGAACCCATCTATAGTTGGGTCAAACCCATTTCTTTTTGCTTAATCCAGCGGTCGGGGAACCGGGGTAAATTACCCCAAATTGGGTAAAATGAAATTTTGGTGGGTAAAAATGAAACTTTTGTGAGTAAAAAATATATATTATTGAAGTGAAACTTCTTTAGAATCGTAAAATTTTTAGTTATTGTTTTCTTTTCAAAATTATCATGGCGGCTATAATATGAAAGATGCTAAAAAGAAGCGATTTCGTTTTATTTTGTTCTTCGTCATGGGGTAATATCAACTTACACAAAAATATTTTGGGGTAATAATTAAAAAAGTTCCCCGACCGCTGGTTTAATCGAACGACCTGACAAATCTCCATAGACATCATCGATACACCCAGGAGGAGAAAATCGGAATACATAAAATAAAGAAGATAATATCTATGGCTATCATAATAATTTAATTTTACTGGTGGTAGGACCTCTTGTAAGTCCGCACGGGTAGGTACCACCGCCCCGCCTATTTCTGCTGTGAAGCAGTAATGCGTTTGGGTCCATTAGCCATTATCATCCACTCATCTAAGAAAAGAATAATAATGAACGCATATCTGACCGTTATGTCTCCCATCTCGACGTTCATTAAGTATTGCACAAACTGAAAAATAGCGTATCATATAAAAAAATATTTTTATTCCATTTATCAAATTTTCTGCTCCACAGTTTTTTGTAATCTCAAAAATATTAATACATTCAACGTATGTCGTGTGTATACTTTTTCTACGTGAAGATAAAATACTCTTGAATTGTGGTCTCAGGTGTGCCTTCAGTGCAAAGACTTCTTGACGCTATGGACGAGTACATCCCCCGGATAGTGAGGGACGTGACGTCACCATTCCTGATGCCCATAGACAATGCGTTCACGGTGCCCGGGAGGGGAACCGTGGTGGTGGGCACCATAAAGAGGGGGGTGATGAAGCGAAACGACGACGCTGACCTCATGGGATTCGGATATAATGTCAAGACCACACTATCAGACATACAGATATTTAGGAAGAGCGTCCCGGAGGTATGTCAGTTAAATTGCTTGTTTTTTTAATTTGTTGAGGTTAAAGTCGGAGAGGATGAAAGGGGATTGCATGCAGCAGAGATGCGAATGTTGCGATGGATCTGTGGAGTAACGAGAATGGATAGAATACGGAATGAATATGTTAGAGGAAGTCTGAAAGTGGCACCTGTGACAGAGAAGCTGAGAAGTGCGCGTTTGGGACAATATGGACAT
Source organism: Bombyx mandarina (assembly GCF_003987935.1). The sequence continues at coordinate 217,808 of NW_021011617.1, forward strand.
GTGATGAGACGGAATGAAAATGAGGTTGGTAACAGAGTGTTAACTATGAATGTGGAAGGAAATAGAGGAAGAGGTAGACCTAGGAAGAATTGGATGGATTGCGTGAAAGACGATATGGGTAAGAGGGGAGTGAGCGAAGAAATGGTATATGATAGATGAGTATGGAAGGAGCAAAGATGTTGCGCCGACCCCAGGTAACTGGGAGAAAGAAGGGCAGGATAATGATGATGATGATGATGAAAGTCTCATGTGTACTTTGTAGCCGTAAGCGTGATTTTCGAAGCAGCTAAAGACAGGGATGTCTCACAGTATGTCTGCTGTGATTGAGGAAACGTATTAACTTTGTTTTGGGTTATGGTTAACTATACTTGAGACCTTAGAACTTATATCTCAAGGTGGGTGGCGCATTTACGTTGTGGATGTCTATGGGCTCCGGTAACCACTTAACACCAGGTGGGCTGTGAGTTCGTCCACTCATCTAAGCAATAAAAAAAATGTTATATTATTTTTGTCGTGTGAGTTGTTAGTAATCATGGGTTAAGTAGGTGTTTCATTAGAAAAAAATGTGTATCAGTCCGCGGGATTCGAACCTCGATACAATCGCTCGATACGAATAGGTAGACCATGCGTCTTATCCTTTAGGCCACAACGACTTTTTTATATCTAAAGTTGTCCTTGACTAGATTGTCCGCTCTCAGATAGTTCCAGTACTCGACGAGAGATGGCGCTGTCGGTCCCCGGTTTTTTTTGTTTTTTTTATTGCTTAAATGGTTGGACGAGCTCACAGCCCACCTGGTCTTAAGTGGTTACTGGAGCCCATAGACATTTACAATGTAAATGCGCCACCCACCTTGAGATATAAGTTCTAAGGTCTCAGTATAGTTACAACGGCTGCCCCACCCTTCAAACCGAAACGCATTACTGCTTCACGGCAGAAATAGGCGGGGCGGGGTACCTACCCGCGCGGACTCACAAGTGTTCCTACCACCAGTAATGGGTGCGTCGGCTACAGTTTAAATACCAAAAAGCCACGTTCGTAATGATTCGTTTTGCCAGGCGATAGCTGGTGATAATGTGGGGGTGCTGCTAAGAGGCATGAAGATACGCTCCGTGGAGACTGGCATGCTGCTCTGCGCCGCCAGAAGTATGAAGATGACGAATCACTACAAGGCGAACATCTACTTCTTGACTCGAAGCGAGGGAGGCAGGAAGAAGCCGGTCTTCTCTAAGTATTCGCAGCAAATGTTCAGTGGCACTTGGAACATCGCCTGCAGGATCGATTTGGGTACGTTTCCATTGTCACCTCTTAATTCACAGATGTGTCACCCGGTATCAGCTACTGAGGTCCACGGACCCTTTAGCTTTAATTGTATTAAAGTAGCGGTTCCTTTTTTTTAAAAGGGATTTTATGACATGGTTACTAAGATCTTTAAGTCATGCCTTTTTTTAATTTATATACATATTTTTATGAGAAATGATAATATGGGGTGAAATGAAATAAGATGAAATTAAATGAAGATGATTAATTTGAGACATTAATCAACTTGGATGAAATTGAATGAGATTGATATGGGATGAAATATAATCTCAATAAAATGGTGGTCATTTACTGAGATTTTTTCAGTGGACTTTTTGGAGGATCCCGAGAAGTTACGTCCGGCAGCTTTGTTTCATATTTCCACATTTGTGAACTTTCACAGATATTAAACAGTTAATAAACCACCGTTATTACTCATTTAAACCTGAAGGAACATTAAATAGACAAAATAAAACAAATCACACAACTTCACTCCTCGCGTTCCCGCCAAAAGCCCAGTAGCGGTTCCATTGCTCTAGGCGGTAGAGCTGCATCAACGCGTCTCTTCTCGTATGAGTTAAAAAGGGTGCGTGTACTTATGTACGCGCGTAAGAAGTTATACTTTATTTTTATTAAATTTATTTCTTTTTTTTTATTATTTAAATATTAATCAATTTGAAAAAAAATCGATTAAACAACATTCTCAAACACGCATATTGGACATCCCTTTTCTTGACATCGTATAAATTCGGTAATTCTCGGTACGGTTCGGAAAGTTCACCTGCGGCTATATTCAGACTCGCCAAGTTACGTTGTTCGTATTGTAATGAGCGATTTAGTGGGCAACTTCATTCTGTTAATTTTATGTCACGGTGCGCGCGCATCGTGAAATTTCACTCTCATCAAATTTTCATAACGCGCCTTAAGAAGTATAACTTCAAAAATCTGCCAAAGGACAATGAGCAACAGCGTTCTCTAAGGACTACGCTTACTGGTGGTAGGGCGTCTTATACCAACATGCTATCTATTCCTGCCGCGAAGTTATCAGACTTTCTGGTTTAAAGGGTGGGGCAGCTGTTATACACTTAGGACACTTAAAACATCTAACGAACAATTTAAAATACTCAATTCACTTCTTCCGCTTCGCTTCAGATGATCCGTTCGCTGTTTCGCTTCGAGTAGTTCCGATTACTAACTGACTTAGTGTCATCTCTGCAACGCTTTTATAGTCGATACGACATTTCTAGATTTATCGAGAACATTCCGGGCAGTCGAGTAGGTTTGATGTTTGTTTCCGCTATCTGACAATAGATGGCGTTGTACTTCTCGAGCGTTCTCGGCGTTACTAGTTTCTTTGATTATCGTACCATACGACTATACCTCCACACTACAAGATATATGGACTCTGGTTATCTGTTAGGCATCTACACATAAAACTAATACAAAATACGAACAATATTTTGTGTAATGTATATATGTGAATAGCTTCGGCCATTCGACTCCAATGTGGGCCGGCTATACTCTATATTTTATCTTCCCAACGTTTGGCTGTCTTCGTTCCTCTATCTAATAACAGTTACTAATACTAGGTAATAATGTTGTAGAACCATCAATGCACATGATGATGCCGGGAGACCACGGCGAAGTGTACCTCACGCTGCTGGAGGACATGGTGATGACGCAGGGACAACCCTTCACCATCAGGGAGAACAACGTGACGGTCGCGACCGGCATCGTCACGGAGACCCTCTCCTCGGTGGACGTGCCGAAAGGGAAATTAGGGAAAGTTGAATTGAAACTTGATTGATGTACAATGTAGTCGTTAATAAATTATTCTAATTGTTCCACTTGTTTTATTTTAACCGATTTGAAACAAAAGAGGGGGTTATCAATTGAACTTCGCTTTTCGTTCTGTACTGTGCGTTACATGCGAAGCGTTATGAGGAATTGTTTGAGACTGGTGGTAGGACCTTTTGTGAGTCCGCACGGGTAGATACCACCGCCCTGCCTATTTCTGCCGTGAAGCAGTAATGCGTTTCGGTTTGAAGGGTGGGGCAGCCGTTGTAACTATACTGAGACCTTAGAACTTATATCTCAAGGTGGGTGGCGCATTTACGTTGTAGATGTCTATGGGCTCCAGTAACCACTTAACACCAGGTGGGCTGTGAGCTCGTTCACCCATCTAAGCAATAAAAAAATTATAATAATAAAAAGTAAAGGATTCCCTGCTCCAGAGCACAAGGCAATACGTACATTTATTTAGGGAGGAACAAAAATGAAACGAATCATTTTATTTTTAATTCATTATATATTTTTTGTCAGAAGGTAATTAATACAGTGCCAAAAACGTTAACAAAAGAAACCATTAGTACCGAAACAATTAACCGAAACTAGCATCAACTACTCGATAACATTACTAACACCGGTTACAACATTAAAAACGCTTTCCACTTACTCACAAGACAGTTGGCGACACACTAACATTCTCGTACAAGAATAAGGCGAACGTGCGATCGTATTGTACAAAATTTATCTAACTACCGTCAAATGTTCAAAACATTGCCCTGTAACGTCGTAGGCCAGCATCCGTTGCCGCTCACAAACAACGACCTTATTCCTGTATCAAGACGACGGTTTTATTAAACTAGAAACAGCAATGGCTTATTCGATAATAAATTTTTTCACTAATTCTCGCGTGACGGTGGACACGTGCAAAAACGACAAACGATTGTAATATCACATTAAAATTTTGTTACGTAAAATTGTAAACAGTGTTCTTAGTGAGCGTTTTTTAACGTTCTCGATAGCGTAAAAGTTAACTTAACTTTGGATGGGGTCGGAACGTTTTGTCTACGTTTGCCGCTAGGGGCGCTGTTCCAATACCATACAAATTTAACTTTTACGCTATCGAGAACGTTAAAAACTCGCAATAAGCACGTTGTTCGACTCCGCAAACATTTATGTTTGAGAACGTTAAACATTGCTTGCTCCTGATATATTCAAATCAGGATATGAACGCAATCATTTCCATACAAAATCCTGACGAAAACTTATCCGACACGCGCGCAATAAAAGGCTATTTTAATTTTTAATACGACTAAAGAGTGGATCGTATTTCATCATATCACGTCGGAAGTCAGAATATGACTGTGAAGAAGATATGAAGATGTGTCAGAATAGGATTCCCGATTGATTTTGCACGAACTCACCGTCACTTTGTTTACCTCTCAACAGCATCTAAACGACTCTTCTAACTCTGTTGTTGATCGTATAGTTCAGTATTTTCCCATATAAAATTACTAGCCAGTTACGGCCAACCTAAAAAACTAATAAACAGCCTATTTCTATTCCTAAGATTTGTATATTTTTTTTTTATCTCATTGTGGTTTTTTTACACGAATTTGAATTTTGAAACTAGATGAAACGAAAAAAACGACACTAAAAAGAGACAAAGATATGCATTTACAAGATGTAGAATTACAGTCAATAAAAAGGTTAATTTTTAAATAATATAAATGTTATTTTCTTTTGTAAATACCGAATATTACACCCCGAACTAGACTAATGTTCAGGGACATCACCTAGACGATCAACAGCAAAGACGAGAAAGCGAGAATATTCATATTAATCAGTCTGAAAATACAGTTGCCAGGCCGACGCGTCGCGAGTGACACATTACATCAACACAATAACAAACAATATTTGTATATAATTATATATGCACTGCATTATCTCAGTTAGAAACATTTTTGAAGGGAGACCGGGAGAGCTGTTTGGTCAATTTAAAATTTATGTAATTCACTAAAATACGGACGTAAGGAAATTTAATTTGCCATTTCATAATTAAAGCAACGTGTATAGGAACTAGCAGGGCCTAACGACATTAAAAGCGGGCAAATTTTCGATATGCATTTTCACTAACCGTACAGGGAAAGAGAGTCTTGGATTTTTTATATCAAAATTGTTATTTTATTAAAGACAATCTTTCCACATTTTCGTAATTATTTCGACGGGTCAAAGACTACATACAAGCGACATTTTTGTAACAATACAGGAGACCCATTTAAAATTTAAAATTTGGAAAAAAAACATATCATAACAAAAAAACTTCTTTAGCAATTTGAATGTGGTAAACATAATTGAAGTTCAATTAAAACATCGAATTGTTGATAGGTACTAATAACCATACCAATAAATAAATACCAATACCAATACCAAATAAAATGGACCTTTCATTACAAAGACAAATGTCGCTTATTAACCGATTTTTTTTTTATTGCTTAGATGGATGGACGAGCTCACAGCCCACCTGGTGTTAAGTGGTTGCTGGAGCCCATAGACATCTACAACGTAAATGCGCCACTCACCTCGAGATATAAGTTCTAAGATCTCAGTATAGTTACAACGGCTACCCCACCCTTCGAACCGAAACGCATTACTGCTTCACGGCGGAAATAGGCGGGGTGGTGGTACCTACTCGTGCGGACTCCCAAGAGGTCCTACCACCAGTGAAATGTCACTTCTATATTAATAGTAATATAATAATTAATTAAATAACCTTTCCCAGTTCGATTTGTATTAAATTAATATTCCGCCTACCCGCTCTCCCATTTTTTTTTTAAATTTTCATTATAAAACCCTACAATACGTACCGTCAGCGAGTGAAGTGAGCTACACTTATCAAATTTACATTTATTCCTTGGTCCAATGCGAAATCTATATTGGCATCTTATCAAAATAGTACTAATAAATTACTTTTTAAGCATCGTACTTACTGTACTTCTCTCGCTCATACGTACAGCGTGCGAGCGAGACATCAACACGTGTCGTTTCATTTATAAGTAGAACTTTAATAATGAAGTATAGTAGATTGGGGGGAATCCAGACGCTTTCGAATTCCAACACAAATTTTTCAGAGGGTTTTTTTAGGGTAATACCAATAAAATTGAGATTAAAATGGTTCCCGAGGATTAAATTTAAAAATATACACACAAACTTAAAAAACTGGTTTGAACTGATTCACCTTGGCTTTGGGGTGAATCGGGTCACGTATGGGGTTAATAGAGTTTTTCGATAAGGCTGGCACTGTTTAGTTGTTAGGTAGGTTACCTTTAGGCAATTAACTTTTCAATGAACTTTTAATCAGTTACAAAACTCTGATGACTTGAATTAAACTATTTAATATTCTTAAACACCAAATAAAAGTCATTTTCTATTCGAACAAAATTAAATCTCACAAAAGCATTGTGACAGCCCTGATTCGTCTCTATTCTACCTCTAGTCCTTATTCCCTCCAATCTACGGTACACTATCGATATAGCACTCGGCGTTACGCGAGATAAAAAAAAAACACAACAATGGCTTTTCCCATCAACTCGAATATTATAACATGTTTTATTTAATAAGCTCATCAAATTCGATATCGGATCCCGGCGACGACGCATGCGCCGTGGGAACGTCTCCAACTGAACATTACACAAGTCAAAGTGCAGACGATTTTCGTCCTTAACGACGGCGCTTAGCACGTTTTGTAAGATCGTTTTCCCTTGCAGCGAAACATTGACTTGTCGATAAAATCAGCTATTGCCATTACAAACTACGAATGATAAAACAAATTTACACGTTCGGCCAGATCTGAAGACATTTTTAAAATGAAACGAAATTAGCCATAGAACTATTATTACATGTTTTTTTTTTTTAAATAATAATATATTTATATATTTTAAATTATATTAAAACTTTTCACTATAAACACAGTGGTGGCGAATAAAAATAAAGCATGCTTAAAACAAAAAAAAAAACCATCATAATAATCAACAATAAACGAATAAGTCGTACAAAACAAGAACATAATTGAATTCTCAATTCGTTAGAACGTGTTTATGTACGGAACTGTATTTTGTACTGTTTGCATAAAAAATCATTTATATTTCGATTAGTAGTCAAAATTGCGAATGATGAACTAGTATTCATAATATTTATATAAATATATATCGAGGGGTATTTGGTTTGAACGACATTTATCTTTGTAATTGAATATGCTATTTCGGAAAGGGCACATCTCTCTGAAAATGTAAAATGTTTAGGAAATGAAATAAAACTAATTATTGTCTAAAGCCGTGTAAAATTTAAAATATTTACTTTTGAGATATATTTTAGTGTTAATTAGCAATTGAAAATTACTAGAATTATTATAAAATGGGTCTAGGTAAGCCTCAAAACTACATGTATATGAAAAGATGTATTTGACAAAATATGCGCCATGTGCCCTTTTCGAAATTGCATATTCAATTAAAGGTCCGTTTTATTTGGTGTCAGCATCAACAGTTCGATGTTTTTAATTGAACTTCAATTAAGTTTACTCCATTCGAATAGTTTAAGAAGTTTTTATCATGATATGCTTTTCCAAATTTTAAGCTTTAAATAGCTCTCATGTAAAGTTGCAAAAACTTCGCTTAAACCAATTAGCCTTTCACTAGTTGAATATAGTGTGTGTGCTTTATTGAAGAACACTCGCCTTCTGCCATGACTGAGTTTGTGTCAGAGCTTCCAAAACTTTATATTGCTCTTTCTCTTTCACTCTCTAACTCATGTAAAAACTATTTTGTGATCGAGACAAATCTAGTCAGAATTCGCGTTTAATTAATACATTTTACTCATCCAACTTATTGTAATTTTTTTTCAATGAGAGAAGCGAGAGATTAATATATATATTTTTTTTAATGTTTGATAAAACTTCAGTAGCTTAAAGAAAATACTGTCAGAGTTATTGAATGTGACGACCTATTGGAAATAAATGTTTTTGTACACACATTCGCAGTTTTGAATACCTTCTCTTTTGAAACTCTCAAAAAAACAATTAAGTCTATAAAAAAAAAATTTCAATTTATATGAAATCATATTTCTAATTTTGTAACATTGTTGTTCTGTGTACAGTACTTAAAATTTCACAGTGGCCATTAAGAACATTGGCAATGTTAAAATTATATGTTTTAAAAAAGAAATGCTTCTAACAAATCATCATTATTTGTTTGTAAATACAAAATTAAAATTACAAAATTATCATTGAAAAATAAAGACTCTTTCAATAATACCTTACATTTAATTTAAGCAAATATGACTAAACTTAGTACCTCCTCTTTATTTGACTTCGTCTAAAAATACATACATTAACAAATTTATTGGAAAACGTGTCTGAATATATTATTATTAATATAATATCAATAATTTGAAGTTCATTAAAAGTGTAAAATAGTTTTTTTTCATTTATTTTTAAATATATAAAAAACGAGGAATTGTTAACTATTATATAGCTACTTTAGATTTGGTTAAAATTCGTTAATTTCTGTACGGTTCGTAATGTTAACTAGATTAATTAAATATTACTTAGTGAGCTTCGACAAGACTTCACATATTCAGTTGAGTTTAATTCAGAGGAGCTCAGTGGATTCTTGTGGAGACATTTATTATTTAAATTTTTATTTTTCTTTTGAGTTCCAGAGTTGCTTTCATAAAAAAAAAATCACTGCCTATAAGCAAACTGAGCGTTTGTCTATACGACATGTTTGTAAATTACACATCTAGAGTCAAAGAGTTAATCATAAAAAAATGTTTATAATATTTTTTTTTGTAAAATGTATTTTAATTACTGTACCAGTAAAAACATTGATGCATCTTTTTTACTGTATTTTTTATATATAACAAATGTCAAGAGTAAATAAAGGATATATATTAGCAGTATTTACCTTCTGAAATACTTATGTTTAAATTCATTTTAAATACTGAAAAAACATTAAAAAATCCATATTCTTATTATAATAAAAATAGAGGTGTTCAATACAAATTAAAGGTATTGATTTTTATTATTAAAAATTGCAAAAATGTTATCGCATCCATTTCTTTCAAAGAGGCCACATGACCTAGGAATTTTTAATTACACAGTATTAAATTGTATTATCATTATTTAAAACAATTTTATGGTTTTAAAATATTTCACATTTTAGTGTTTCTAACATTTCAAATTTCACCGAAAGATAAACGGGAGACTAATCTTCTTCTTTAAATTGAATTTTTGTTAATCAATAGTATAGAATCGATGTTTACAGACGAAGTAGTTCAGTACAACTTTTAACAATCTGATTTGATGGTGAATATATTCAAACATTTTTCTATGGTACAGAATTAAAATTGTAAATATTATAATATAATACATTTAGTCTATGTGTTTTCAGATGAAGCCTTATTATATTTATTTTCTTATTTTTATCTGCAGAGTTTTATTTTTTTACTTTAATAAATTCTTATGAATTGGTCTCTAGTTATCATCAACCGAATGTGGTTTTTTTTTTCATTTCCATATACAATTTTTTAGACTCAACATGTAGCTTTAAAACTTTAATCAAACATTAAAATAATTAACAGTCATGGCATTTTAGAATCAATGTTTTTACTTATACGGTAGATAATTCATAAGAGAGGTGTAGTTGAATATTTGTATCCAAACAGTATTAAAACTTGAATTAAAATGATTTTTACCACTAGACTTTATTACTATAGCACGTTACTCCGGAGGCTACTCTTGTGTATATAGAATATGCTTGTCAGCTGACACACAAGCTTGCGATTTGAGTGCAAACAGCTTATGTACTGAACTACGTACATATAATAAGAATGTTATGAGATACATACATTGTTAACAAGCTCTCGACTGTGAACACTCATGAGCACATTCCATAGCATATATCATTCGGAAAAAACAGCTAAAAACATAGTGATACAGGGCCAATGTTATACACAGACACACAAATGTTGAACTATACCATAGTTGGCATTAATATTCTAAGTTAATTCATTAACTTTATTAGTTTCTTGTGCAGGTACGAGATACAAAATAGAAATTAAATATACGTTTCCAAAGATTTTTATATAAATACTGAAGACAATATTCGTTTTCAAATAGAATTAAGAGGAACTGGCTGAACTCAAATCCGTGTAGCTTCATAATGCGTATACAAAATCCGACATCGGCGGGTCGGTCCTCGCTCTCAGATATAAAATAAAAACAACACCCTATCCGTGTATTATCGTATTGGACAGAACTATTACTTAACGACGCGTAGCAAAAATATTAGTATATCCTATGCGTTCTAAAACTATGGCTTCGAAGATTTTGTTTCCTTACACGTATTTAAAATAAAAAAAACGCCCCCAAGGCTTTTTAGCTATAAAACCTAATTCTAATAGAGTTAAAGAAACAAAACATGGTAGCGCAGCGGCTCATCTATATCACAATGTACCTAAAAAGGACTAAAAACACCGTTATTGTCACACATGCGACTACAAATACTACGGAACTAATATTAAATAGAAAACATACGTATCTACAATAGAGCCATACCCTTTTTGACGAAAACAATATTAATAGATCGATTTTATTAAAAAGATTAAGAGTATTCGTTTGTGCGTGCGCATTTGTGGCGAAAAGAGCGTCGGCCCGCCAGCGCGCGACCCGAGCGCGCCTAGCGGACGCCACGCGAACTACATCACACGCTTCCAAAATGGCGTCGGACATGTACACTAACAGTAGGCCTGTTAACGATCAACATCCGAACGACGACGAAAGGACACCTAGATTTAACCCTAAAAAAATAATTATCGTTTTGTTCTGAAAGAGAATTCTTAAAGTCATCGTCAACTTTAACAATAATAACATTCACCATATTAAACTCGTTAAGCTTCAGAACCTTTTCTTCAACAACTAAATTGACCGAATCACGAGGACTCCGTGAACTAGACTAAACAACTAGCGTTTATATTTAAAAAAAACCTCAACGAACACTAAAATTTCGAAACTACAGAGACAATTGCCGCGACAATAAACATCTAAGCAGCGTGTTTTCTAACAATTCCGTTCCTAACAACCCTATACGACGGTTACCATATAAATATACACGAGTAATATTATTATCAAATTCGATAAAGCTCTAACATTGATCCACATTCGCAGAGCGAGTCTCGCGGTACCCTCCGATAACGCTGGAGCTCATGGAGGAACATTCCCACTAAACTAAAAGACTCAAACTCCTTCGGAGACATGCGTTTGACGGACACAACAACTATTCACGAAAAGCTACTCATAAGAACCAGTCTTGCTAATAAATATATATATATACCCATCGAATACATCTAGCTTGGTTATACTAGCGGTGCATTATTTTGTACATTCAGGATTTTTGGAGCGAATACAAATAAAAGTTTCAAACACTCCGCGCCCCTAACAGAGAGGAGGCTTCAAGAAAAAATACTCTTATTAACAATCTGAATTATCTAAACACTGACTAACATATTTTAAATATATAATATTTAATTAAAAAATAACTAACACTTTTACGTAGGTAGTTACTCGACGAGTTTTAATCTAAATCACTAGTATCTAGCGCTCGTTACGATTTAGCACGACGAATGACTTCGGTACCGTCGGCAAAACAAAACGAATATTAATTTAAACACGTTTCACAAGCGTTCGAAGCCGCTTCTGATCGTTCAAGTACCAAGTCGAAGGAGTACTGCCTACATCCGACAAGGGTGTAGATCTAAATCTAAACTCTGTCTAGCACCTTACAGAATGTATACTTCACGAGAGGGACATCGAGTGACACGTTGACAGGACGAAATATCTGACGTCTCCTACGTCACCGCTGAACTCACAAGCCACGGGTTGTGCATATTTGATAAAATATATCGAGGGATGAAAGGTTTGTGCTACATTTTTGCAACTTTACAGGAGAGCTACGTAAAGATGAAAATTTGGAAAAAAATATCATAACAAAAAAAAACTTCTTCAGCTACATAATATTTCAATTGAGTAAATTTAATTGAAGTTCAATTAAAAACATCGATTTATTGATACTTATGCCAAATAAAACGGACCTCTAATTATAAAGATAAATGTCGCGTATTAAGCGAAGTGTCATATAAACCAAATACCCTTTCAACCCTCTATATATTAAATGTACCCGTTGAATATTATTCGCAAGAATATAGATGAAATAGGTAATAAATTATTATTGAAAAAAAAAGTAATATTAGAATTTGTAAGGGTTGCAAAGTACATTTTTATTTATTTTTAAAATAAGTAAAGGTAACATTAGTGTGAAAGTTTTTATTTTATTTTATTTATGTATTTTTGGTGGGCTTATTCAAGTTTTTGAATTTTTTTGAATGGTTTTGTTTCAGGAAATAAAATTTCAAAAGAATGTTCTTAAAGACTTGAAGAGTTTAAATTTAATCGTGGTTAGAAGATTTGAAATGTTTACGAAGTGATTTTTTTTTCTTTATACAGTTTGCTAGAAAATAATTATTTTATGGAAATTAATTAAAATCGGTGAATCAGTTAACCGCCCATTATGGATAGTTACCCGGAACCGATGCTCGCTAATCCCCTTTTTAAGCAACGTTTAATATTTCATTTAATTCGCGTAGTACAAACACAAGTCCGTGTCTTGTGAACCCAGCTTTAGAACACTCATATAACCGATAAGCATTCACTAAACAATTACACTTAGAACTTAAGTACTGAATAAGATTTGGTATTATTTTTTTTCATTTTTTTTATATATTTTTTTTTTTCGAAAAATCCTTTGACGTACCTAAAACGACTAATAATAATTAAAAAGGACAACATTTTATAATTTAATATTTAGGTTATATATCACACGATAATTCTTAAGAGATATGCTGTTATAAGCGTTGGTCACATAGAAATTCAGAAACAACTTTATTTAAATATAATAAATGTACACACACATATATATATTTCTTTTTATCATATACTTTTTAACTTATTTTATTGAAAAAGCATAGCACTGATATTTTTGGGTTATAAATGCGACGATAGGGGAAGCTTATAAAATACTATGCGGAAATTCCGATATGGACGGAAGGAACAATGTTTTGAGCTAAAAAAAAACATTTTCAACGGCTACCCTTGTGAGTGCAGTATTCACTGAAACATTGACTTCGTTTAAAGCCTTGGAAGTCTGGAGCTTTGATTTAAAAAAGTTTCATTTACAGATAAAAAAGAAGAATTTAGAAAAGTGCAATTTTTTGTTGTATAACGTAAAATAAAATTCTCGCTTTTTAAATTTTACTGTTGAGAATTCTTTAAATGTCCGTAATGCTGAGGAGTCTGTAAATGTGAGCGCTTCATGTCAGCTATTGCAAACAGTAAAACAAATATTTAAAAAATAGCGATATGTCCCTAATGTTGCTTGTTTTTCATTTTCATAATTCCTTTTAATATTTTATATTATCATAGAACATTGCAGTTATCTAACCAAACCGCATTTTTTTTAAAACAATTAATATATTTTTTATGGTTGTTTTTTTGTCAACTGTACCACGATTCCGGATATATTTTTAATATATTCAGAGCAAGCTCGCAGCTAGTCAAAATTCGTGCACATTTGGAAGAAGTTCATGCAGATTTTTATCTTGGAAACTTTAATTGTTGATTAAAATCGTTAATTATTTTCATATAAAATGTCTCAATGTTATTTTTTTGGCTTCAAAGACAATGCTTCAGTAAATACGACCGAATTGGGATACGCAGGTTCATCGTGGCACTTTTAAGACTTACATCTCCATTAAACCTAATAAATAATTTTTATCCTAACATGAAACAAACAATAATTCATAGCCACAAAATAATTAATTTATTAAAATTTCATTTTCGTCTCATATAAAATAAGCTGTAAATAAATTCATCTGTCAAATATGAAACTAAATAAATAGATATTTCATTATCGTCGGCCACAATGCAGAATTGAATGTGCTTCCGAAATATTAAAAATTTTAAAAACATATTTAATAACAGATCTCTCGTGTAAAACTATCCGAGAAGTAATTTTAACAAATACTATCAATTTATATTATTATTTTATACCTTTAAACGAGCAATTCTTGTATGTACATATATATAATCTGAATCTCGGAAACGGCTCCAACGATTTTCATAAAATTTAGTATACAGAGGATTTCGGGGGCGATAAATCGATCTAGCTACGATATATTTCCAGAAAATGTTGTTTTTTTCGTGTTTTCAATAATCAACTTTATGACTTTTCCCGACATCTATTGGCGAATAATAATACTATTTTTCTTAATTGAGAGCAACTAACTGCTTTAAAGACACAACAAGATGGCGTTATAAAAAAATACCGAGTAAAGCTCGGTTATCATCTAGTTATTCTTCTTTAAATTTGCATCCAGTTTGTTGAGTTGCTGTATCAGTCCCGTTATGTATATAAATATAGAATATAGTATTCATATTAAATAGTTTGTTTGTACTTTGTACGGGATTATATATACATACATTCGATATAACCGTTTAAATTAGCTATAATCTCTATCGATCATCGCCCTGATCTTCTTCATTCGAACAAATTTATTTAAGATACGTTGCTGAGAAAAATCTGCCAACATAAGCCTTTAAGCCTACAGCATAGTAGGTATTATATACGTACACATTCAGTTCATGTAATGAAATTTTCAAGGTCAAAACCGGACATATGAAAAACAATAATTTTTAAAATACTTTCAAACTCCTATTTCAACATTGCAGCCGATAATTTAATTTAATAAAAGGTCAGGCACTTTTTATTTATAAAACAAAACAATAGTTTCATAACTACGGTGCAATCTTAAAAGTACCGTTTTTTTCTTTTCTTTCTTTGTAGTGTAAAAAAAGCGGAGAATATATTAATAATAGGTATTGCAAGAACATTGATATGAGGTAAATAGTTTCGTCCGTATGGCAACATTTGGAAAAGAAAAATAACGAAACAGTACATACATACGAGGTTTATCAAATTATTTCGTTTAACTAACTATAAAAATAATAATCATTTTGCTATCCGTTTGTTGCACAATATTTGTACAAAAACGAATTAAATATTTGCTTTAGTTATCCACCGATTTAAATCTAGCGCGAATTGTACTAAATGTTTTAGAAATTAATTAACGCGGTACGGAATCTCGATGTGGGGTTGGCGACGCGAACATAATGTAACTGATTAGTGGTCGGAGTAGGTAGATTGATTTTATATACTTGCGTCAAGATATAATATGGACATGCCATATTATCCATAATGTGCGGGAAGTACGTTATATTCTGATCTTATTTTCTCTGATATATGATGAAGAGCACGCGCCAAACATGTTACATTTTTCATTTCAGGTAAATATCAGCGTAGATTGATATTATTAATACGTTTTTCACCTTAAACATAGATTCATGCTAATTTCAAAATTCCGGAACAAATATCACAATAAATATGAAGTTCCGGTATTTTGGAGGCATATCCATATTATCCTCTAAGTTTGACGTCAACGACTTTAAATCAATCTACCCACTCCGACCTCTGCTTATGATTGAAGACATGAGTGGATGAAGGGGCCATGATACAATTTGTTAATTTTAAGAACACGGGCATCAAACTTTTATTACTTGTGCTTTTTCTTCGCACATAACTCTTTCATCACATGCAATTTTTAAAAATAGCCTTTAATCGCGAAGTTTTAAGATCTAATATGATATATAGGCACATAGGATACACATAGAATTTATAGCCATCTGCGTAATTTCTCAATTTGTTAAATATGTAAATAGTAGTCTAGGTCAAGATTTAAGAGTTTATGTAGTAAATAAATTATTATTATTATTGTAGGCACATAACACCTTTATTCAATGTAAAAACTCAAAAATCTTAAAAATTGTACTTAACACCTTCATCCACTCATGTCTTCAATTATTAGATCGTATATCGATGTGCAGTCCGACACAATGTAGCAACTATTCTACAATATTTGGTTAGCTGCTCATTTATTTTAGCCACAAGTGACGTCACACACGATGCAACCTGTCACGCGTTCGCATTCTCAATCGCTCCGTAATATTTTGACGGTATTTTTTAACGGTTCGGTTGTTGAACTCATCTGCTGTTGCGGCTACAGCAAAATAAATAGGCTTTAATTTACTATTAAATGACCTTCTTAGATTTATATTACATTCTCACCGCGCGCGACTCGTGAATAGTTGAGTCTCTATATTCCGAAATTCCGAAAACGCCTACATCTTGCACGGACGCAAGCTATGACGTCATTTCTGTTTTTGTTTTTCAAACCCAACCCCACATGACTACAGAGTTACACTCGACGAAAGATATTCGATTTTATACTTTTTTATATTATAATATGGATCTTCTCGTATACAGCAAAACATATATTTATCTATATTGTACATGCACGAAAAAGGCACTATGTATTAACGAAAATCGTTAAAAAAATAAATTAATAAAACTGCGAAATAGTTCGTGTGAAATTCATTAAACATATTAATTATACTGTTTCGAAAACGAATTAAATTCATTTAGGGTTGTAAAACCTTTATCGATATTAATTATCGATACGAGTTCATTGCTTTATAGAAAACGATGAAAAAAAAAGCGAAAAAGAAAAAATATAATCAAACAAATAAAAACAAAAGGTTATTATCACTTAACTACTAAATGTACGCGCGTGGAAGATCGCCTATTCATATATTTGGTTCGTAATTCCGTCGACTGACGTTTTGTGCAGAGTTCAGACAACGAAACTGATTCTAAAGCTTTTTTATCGAAAGCTCTCCCGAAAGCACAACGAGATTGCTCGTCTCGTCGAAATACAAAATGGCCACTAACGACTCGCTCTTGTCTTTTTGAACAATCCGAGGACCCAACGATAAATACGTGAAAAAAAAAATCGAAGTTCGCGTTATCCTCTATGACCCTACGAAACGGTTCATACGTACTCACGCGAACACAAAAATTGTACTAATAACAGATTAAATATATCGACGCTTGTAAGGCAAACGTGACTAAGCGACAATGCGTGAACTTTACAGTAGACTAATTTAAAGTTGAAATTCCTGAAAAAAAAAAATATTTTAACGAAGCTAGCTGTAGGATTGAAATGAGTTTAATAGACCTAGAAATATATTTTTTTTTGCGCATCGAATATGGTTATTGCCTATCATCACTACATAGTATAAAACAAAGTCGCTTTCTCTGTCCTTATATCTGTCTGTCCCTATGTATGCTTAAATCTTTAAAACTACGCAACGGATTTTGATGCGGTTTTTTTTAATAGATAGAGTGATTGAAGGGGAAGGTTTATATGTATAATAACATCCATTAAATAGCGGAGAAATCAATAATAAATTACAGTTAATAAGCGAAGCGAGGGCGGGTCGCTAGTATATGTATAAAGCAGTTATTGTCGCTTAGTCACGTTTGCCTTTCAAGCGTCGATATGTATATATATAACTTTATAACAAAACTTAGGCCATTGTCCGACCGACAACTTAGCGAAGTCGCGCAGACCTGTCACTTAAGGCTCGTTCCCAAGTAATCAATTCCTTACCAGCTTTGCTAAGCTTTCATAAAACGCCTCTAAAAATGTATGCATTTTGCGCGCCACCCCGTGCGGACTGTGGACTCTTCCAACTTGTAGTCTAAACTTTTACAAATTCATTGAAATTATAACCTAAAAACGATCACACATCTATAATAAAAATAATAAACGTTATATCTTCAATATAAAACTACCGTCCGAATTGAGAACCTATTTTATTTGAAGTAGGTTAACAAGTCCCATCTATTATTATGTAGCCTATCATTAGTAGAAAGTTGCTTAGTACAGAATGTAGATTTTGAGAAAAACAAATCAACGAATTGGTTTTCTGAAGGGAAAAAAAATATCGATAAAAAAATATTTAGATGTGTGACGTCATTATGTTTAACCACTAAAATTGTTTTCAAGTATAATTCAGTAGAAACTCACGCTACCTCCTGGCGCGGTCCCCAGGCGCAGTCCCACAGACGACGGCGGTACGAAAAATGAATACATCGAAAAAAAAAAAACAAAAAAAAAACACCCTTAAAATCCTAAGTTAAGTTCGTCATACACTTGAGTTGCACGAAATTCATTATATTAAAAAAATAGTGTCGACCATTCCAATCATTAAATAATTTAATATTCACGTATCGAGAGCGGCGCCGCGGAGCTTTCGCAGCTTTCTCGGAGACCGTCGACTTCAGCTTTCGGTGTGAGCTTATGCGTATCGGGTCGGCATTTTAATTTACATATTTGACTAGATCAATGTTTCGAATCAAAAAAACATCTAAGCGATATAGATACGATTTTAAATATACGAGTCTTCGTTTGGGCCTGTCTATAGATGCAGTAAAGCAAGTCCACGATGTTTCGGATGTGAAATACATTATTTTAAAAATATATAAAAAAAATTACGAGTAAAGTCACAGGACACGCCTAGTTTAATATAATCCTAATAAAATACACTCTTTATTAATTATACTATATGTAATAAAATTCGTAATATTATAATTTGTGCATCATTTTTGAACGCAGAACCATTGGTGCGGGATACAAATTCGTTGAGGTCATATTTGCACAACGTATAATAAATACAATGATGAAGCTCACACCGAAAACAATATTTGGCAAGTCACATTCAGACGACCGGCCATTGCAATAATCCAAACAAAAGCACGTATTGTCATTAAAAAAAAAAAAACACCGTGACACAAACAGCCTAATTAAACCTACAATTAATATATTAATATTTCTCAAGTACAAATATATTATGGTCTCTTGTATGTCCCGCCTTAGTCTTTACGAATACACCTCTCGCTCACCTGAGAATCCATTATCATTATTGTACACAAGTTTTACATAAATAGCTGCGGACTTCGCATAATAAACTATGCCCGAAGCGAGATTCAAGACTTTTATAATACTTTAATTAATCTATCGAGGAACATTAAACAATTAATATTGTTTCAATAAAAGCGTACAATCGTTTTTTAATTGTGTGTACTTTAAATGCATTAATAATAATAATAATTTTAGAAATTGCTTAGCGGAGTTTCCTGTTTTTTTTTTCACATTTCTTTCATTCATTCTTTATCTTCTCAATAAATATAATATCTTGATATGACATCGAAGATTGCAACAATCCCTCAAACGTTAAAAACATTAGGCTTACATATAAAGGCGATATACAACCATTATGCGTATTATTCAAAATAAAAGTGCGTCTCCTATACAATTCAATTTTGAAATTGTCATAGTTTTTGAGCAGAATAACATTAAACACCTATACAGCGGGTAGAAGATAATTTTTTTTTTTTAATAACGATATGCGATTCAATACAACGAATGTTAATTAAAAAGAAACAATTTTAAGTAAATTGTATTTTGTTTAAAAACGGAAATGGAATTTTAAAAAAACGATCGCCGATACGTCGTACTTGAGACGTCGGTTATCGTTTTAATTAATCGATACGGACGCGTGCTATCGATAATCGAGTGTTCGTTGTAAGGTTTATCGGACGCATTCGTATCGAGATGCAGCGGTTTCGGAAATCGATTTTATATTATCGATTAATTAGTTTGTAAGGTTTATCGTACGCATTCGTATCGAGAGGCAGCGGTTTCGAAAATCGGTTTTATATTATCGATTAATTAATGGGTCCGGTGGCCAGGTAGTGGTACGGGTGTCTGTTCGGCACGAACCTCGCGTCGTACCGCTGGCTCTTGGCGTAGAGGTCGCCGCGGTTGACCTTGCGGTACTGGGCGCGCCGGCTCTTGTCTTGCTTGTCGGCTGGTTTGTTCGGAACTTTGGTCGCGTCCGGCTTAGGTTCCGGCTTTGGTTCGACGGCGGACGGAGTTCCCTGAGAAATTAAAGAACAAGATGCTTTAGGTATCGAATACATCGTTTTTTTAAGGGATTTTATGACCTGGTAACTAAGACCTTTCAATTATGTCTTATTTAAATTTATATTCTTATTATTATGAAAAATGATAAAATGGAGTGAAATGAATTGAAGATTAATTTGAGGCATTAATCAACTGGGATAAAATTAAATGAAATGATATGAGATGATTTGGTATGAAATATAATCTTAGTAAAATAAATGGTGGTCATTCACTGAGATTTTTTCGGTGGACTTTTTGGAGGATCCCGAGAAGTTACGTCCAGCGGCTTTGTTTAATTTTCCCACTTTTGTGCGCTTTCACAGATATTAAACAGTTAATAAACCACCGTTATTACACATTTTAACCCGAAGAAACACTAAATAGACAAAATAAAACAAATCACGCAACTTCACTCCTCGCGTTCCCGCCAAAAAGTCCTTGAATACATCTGAATTGTATATTTTTACAGACACATTTTAAAAGATAATGTTTTAATACTCTGTACATAATTTAAAACTTTACAATTTTAGTGTAGATATGTAGAAAGTCACGTCTTGAAAGTCGGTATTGTATAGTATTAATGATCATAATTATTGAAAGGACGGTTGCTTTAACGAAGTATGTATAAATGAAATGTTTTTTTCTATAGATATCTCAATAACGTCCTTTAGAGCACGAGTAGCTGGGCCTAAAATGGCCCATGTCCTTTATAATAGCGGGGTCTTCAACGAAAACGCAGCAATTATATTGAATGCACACCTCTTTGACTTCAGTGGACTGCTTCGGAGCTGCCTGGGTGGAGACACTCGGAGGGTTGGAGATGTCAGGGGCTTGTTTAGATGGTGAGGCTTGTTGGGAGGCGGGTTGAGACGCTTCACTCTGTAATAATAAGTCATTATTGTACAACAAAATCTACCTTCATGACTAAACTTAATGCTGCATTATTCATCAGTAGTATATTTTATAAAACTAGCCATACTCGCCTGCTTCGCTGGGCATTTAAAATTAACATTATTATTTATTGTCATTATTAATATAAATATTAGCTTATCCATTAAGTACATGTATTTTCTACATGGATACCAAGTTTCAAGTCAATCGGATGCACCGTTCAGTAGTTATAACGGAACATCCGTAAAAACCACTGTAGATTTATATATTAGAATAGATAAAACTCAAATATTATAATATGTATCCAAATATGTAGATTAATTTTTTGTAATAAATATTACCTCATAAGTGCTGTGTATCTTAATAATTTCAATTTCATTGAGAATAAAGAATGTAGAGTTGATTTAAAGGGTGGGTGAATGAAGTCACCGGCACGGCTCGTGCTAGGGTTCGTGTTAGCAACGTCGTCAGGTTTGAGCCCCGTGATCTCACCTACTAGTTAAGGTTACGCTGAAATAGCCTCTTAAAGCTTGATAGGCTTAAGAGGCTATTTCAGCTTAGGTAGGAAAATAAAGTGTATGTGTGTCACGATAGAAGTGAAACTTATAAATAAAATAAGATATACAGGAGCATACATATGGACAATGTTTAGTACACGATAGTGGGGATGCTACGAAGAGTCGCACAAAGCGGAGACCGAGAACGTCTAATGTGTTCTATCTCATTCTCTCGTCGGCTGAATCCTATACATTTATGTGTTTGTGTCTCTATGGACTTATTTTTTCGTTTCATAGAGTTTCATTAAAGAAGTTTCATTTAAAAAAAAAACATGTGTGCGTCGGCCTCACCCGCGCGTGGTGCGGCGCCAGCGCCACGGTGAGCGTGAGGTCGCACCACATGGCGCAGCGGGCCCGCCGCGCGCACGCGCACAGCTGCTTCACCGCCTCCGCCAGCTGCAGGATCGCTGCAACCAACACATCATCACCTGGAACTTGACTCGGTCAGTAAGTATTGTAATGCCGGTAACAGTAACACCATTTATCGCCCAATAGTCGAACGAACATCGAAGGATCCAGAATGCTCGAGAATTACAATGCCACCTGAGAAAAAGTGGCTCGCTCCGGGCATTTCAATATTGCAATAATTGTTACGTTATAATACTCATTGTAAATATTAATATTTAAAAAAAATCTAATCTCCTTGCATAGAATTCCTCAATGCTGAGGGTCGTGACCACCCTTTTGTATCACCTTCGTACACACGATCTTTCTCCATCTATTCTTGTCTCTGGCGGTGTGGAGGGCGTTGTGAAACGTTTAAATCAAGAACGATGCGGATCTGGTCGGACCAACGTATTGGGCTGCGCTCCCGAGGACTTTTCGCATCTACCTTCCCATAGTCACGATGAGCTTCTCGAGATTTCTACCATCCTTCCGTGCAAGGCTATCAGCATAGGTAGCAGGGTGTGCGCGGGGGCGGGGGCGTTGGGGGACGGGGCGGCTACTCACGGTCGGGTCGCGCGCGCTGCGGCTGGGCGAGCTCGCGGCGGCGCGCGGCCTGCACGCCTCCCACGGCGCTGCGCCACGCCACCATGGCGCTCTCCACCTCTCCGTGCGGCGCGCTGACACACAACACTCACATTACTCATCTCGTTATGTAGCTGCACTATGGTACGTCAATGTATATATGTGATACAAAACTGATACTATGAAGATAAAAATTGGCCAGATCAATGTGCTTCGTGCGAGTTTTTAATGTTCTCGATAGCGTAAAAGGTATTATTTTTTAAAATTTTATTGTGTGGACATAAGATGTGTGGACGAGCTCACAACTCACTTGGTGTTAAGTGGTTACCGGAGCCCGTAGACATCTACATATAACGTAAATACCGCCACCCACCTTAAGATATGAGTTCTAAGGTCTCAGTAGTTATACCGGCTGCCCCGCCCTTCAAACCGAAACGCGTTACTGGTTCACGGCAGAAATAGGAGGGGTGGTGGTACCCACCCGTGCAGACTCACAAAAGGTCCTACCACCAGTTAGTTGATATTTGTATAGAATGTGATCGGTTGCGTACGTTTGCCGCTAGGGGCGCTGTTCAAACTGCATACTAAATTGGCTTAGCTTTTACGCTGTCAAGAACGTTAAGAAACTCGCACTAAGCACACAGAAGATCTTACATTTGTCAACCTAAGGATGCTGGATGTCAGTCTATAGTGTCTATACTGTTGTATTCGCGGGGTAACTAGAGACAGGGCGTACTGTGTGCCCGCACTGATTAGTAATAATTTATTTTAAATAATTTAGATAATTTTGACGGTAGGCAGCGGCTTGACTCTACTCCTGACATTGCTGAAGTCCATGGGCGACGGTAACCACTTACCATCAGGTGGGCCGTACGCTCGTCTGCCTACAAGGGCAATAAAAACAAAAAAAAAACACAAAAAAAATCACTTAAAATTTACTTCCAAAGTAAGCTTTGTTTTAACTTTTCCTAAATAGCTCTCGAAACTTACATCTCAGCTAAATTCTTGATATCGTCTCTCCAAGTGGAGGGATCGAAAGTGGCCGGGTCGCAGCCGGTCTCCTTCTCCTTCTGCTTCTCACTGACCACGTTCTCTTGTCCCCTCTTCAACACCGTTATCTTTGTGTCGTCCTGTTTGTTCTTCTTGTGATTCGCACAAACGCTCGCCCTTAACGTTTCCATCTTGCCCATAAGCGTCAGCACCTGTAATTCGCCGACTTAACTGATCAGCGTTGTTATGAAGTATACATTACGTGAGCACAAGGGTCTCCGGTCATCGTCCTCGTCGAACCCGTCGCTTGGGACGAAGGGCTCGTCGACCGAGAACGTCTAATGTGTTCTATCTCATTCTCTCGCCGGCTGAATCCCATACATTTATGTGTTTTTGTCTCTATGGACTTATTTTTTCGTTTCATCGATCGTTTCAAGGGTCGACACATGAGGTCGCGTACCTTGGTGTGCTCCCGGAGCATGTCGACGGTGAGCCTGTCGACCCTGGTGGGGCAGGGCGGCAGGCGCGGCACGGGGATGGAGTTGGAGGAGGAGACGGCGCGGCCGGGGTAGGCGAGCGCCAGGCGGGCCTCCGTGCGCTTCCGCTCGCGCTCCAGCTGGCGCCACTGCTCGTAGCACGCCTCCAGCCGCGCGTGCAGCAGCGACGACGACGACGCGCCGCCCCTGCAACCACAACACTCAGCCAACTCAGATTCACATTTATTAGGGCGTGGGCACATGTCTACGGCGCGGTGCCGTGTACTGTGCACCGCACCGGCACATGGCAGTAACCACCGTTTCCAATACAGTTTCTGTCTTAACATGGATCGCGAGACGTATTACTCTGCTCTTGTTGCTAATAAGACGAATGAAAAAAAAAACAGAATCTAAAATCTAAAAAAAAGAAAATATTAGGTGAATCCATACCTTTCCATAATGAACCATGACGGAGGTCATTTTAAGAGGAAATACGAAGCGCGATCCATATTAAGACAGAAACTGTATTGGAAACGGTGGTTACTACCATGTGTCGGTGCGGTGCACAGTACACAGTACACGGCATCGCGTCGTTACACGGTAGCCGGCGCCGCACCGTAGACATGTGTCCACGCCGTTAGTTATAGGTTAAAGTCGTCGTCGATGTCCGGTGCATTCGTGTGTAGCGATGCAACGGGGTTCGAATCCCGTAGGCGGGTACCAATTTTTCTGATGAAATACGTACTTAGAAACTGTTCGCGATTGACCTCCACGGTAAAGGAATAACATCGTGTAATCAAAATCGAACTCGCAAAATTATAATTTGCGTATTTACTGGTGTAGGACTTCTTGTGAGTCCGCACGGGTAGGTACCCCCAGCCCTCCTATTTCTGCCGTGGAACAGTGATGCGTTTAAGTTTGAAAGATGGAACAGCCGTTGTAACTATACTGAGACCTTAGAACTCATATCTCAAGGTGGGTGACAGCATTTACGTTGTAGATGTCTATGGGCTCCGGTAACCACTTAACACCAGGTGGTCTGTGAGCTCGTCCACCCATATAAGCGATAAAAAAGTTCTGACACATTTTAAAATAACTCATTTTAAAATTGCCAAATTACCTCATATTTCTCATTGCGTAGAACGGTGCCAAAAGCGGTAAATCCAACATTGGTGATGGCAACACTGGAGGCGGGACAGATGGACTCGCGCCCAACAGGGCTCCAAGACCTGGAATTTAATTAATATTTTATGTAAATTAAAATATTCTTTGACAAAAAAATATGTTCGACTATGAATCGCGTGACACAGATGTAAGACCTCACAGCCTCCAGAAGTTAGTATTTTTTTGTTTTATTTTCCAATACGACCGCCGATTAATTCCCACTCGCTCAAGTTTAAGAAGCATGATTCCAGTTGAAAATCCGTAAATCATATTAAGCTATAAAATTGCTCCATTCCTAATAGTAAAGGCATTCTGAGTTCGAATAGGTAAGTCACTACCTGCGTATTTCTCCCGCGAAGCACTCAATGTTCCAATTTGAATGGTAAGAAGTCTCGATGGAGACTTTCAGGTTGCGATGTCTATGGGGTCTGGTAACTTTGTCTATAGAGTCAATCACCTCTTTGCACAAAAGAAAAAATATTATCATCTTTTTGCCCTACCACGGTATAAGACAAAAAAGTCAAAATTACATAATATAATTTAGTAAGAAGTCTCTCAATCTTTATAACAAGATAGATCTGTTGAAAATAGAGGCGAATAAATTTTTCAATTTAAGTATTTTAATACTGGGTAATTAGTTTCAATACTGAAAAACTGGGAATAAAAAGGATTGAAATTGTCTAAAACTACCACGAATTTGACTTGTAAACCGGATCGCTTACCGATATTGTAGGGTGCGTTGTCGTGCAGAAACGAGACGTCCACGTTGAGCTGGTTGGGCGGAGGCCGGGTCCGCATCAGGAGGCTCATCTGCCGCGCTAGCTCCTGGTTCTGCCGCACGACCGACGCTTGCTGCATGTTATTCTCCCTCCCTATATTCTCAAAACTGCTTCTCTGTTCGTTTATTACGCCATTACTCGGAAATGCGTTCATGTCGCGCCTCTGCATGAAGTCATTCTGGTTGAAGACATTAGTGTTGTAGTTGACACCGGTTGGCGTCTGGTTCGCGTAGTCGAAGCCCTGGGTCAGTGGGCTTCGGTCACTCATCGGCATTACGTCATAGAAATTGTCGCCAAAACTCTTATTCGGCGGCGGCTGTTGGTAGCCCCTATAGAACATTTTATCGTCCGCCGGCTTATTGAACTGCTCATGCTGATATGGACCGTTTAAATCCATTGGCATCTTGAAATCCATGTTATTAACTGCGCTTTCTTCTCTATTTCGGTCCAAGGATATGTTCAATTGGTTCAGATACTGCAATATTTGCGTCGGATCTTGACTCTGGTCTTTATAGTTCGGGTATCTCTGATTGTTATAATCGTAATTTGCGTTCAGGCTCATGTCCAAGTTCAAACTGTTCGGTCGACTGTAATCGTTGACTTGAAACATATTGGTATCGGGCAGGGAGTTTCTTTGGCTGGGCTCGAAGAAGTTATAGAATTTGTCGTCGAAAGCGTTAGGGCTTGTGAACTGTGCTCCTCCGATTTCCTGTGCGGCCAGCCTCAGAAGGTTCAGCTGCTCAGGGGTGACGGCATCTGGACCTGCGTCAGGGACCGGCTCCAGACCGAGTAGATTAACGTCGTTGTCCGCGTAATTGACGAAACCATTGTTACCACCGAAACCGTTCTGAATATTGAAATTATTGAAGCCGTTTTGTTCGTTCTGATTGAAATACAAATTGTTCTGGTAATACGAAGGCGATGCGTACGACGGACTCCCCGTTTCGTTCTTCTGATAATTCTGTTGTAGGCTATTTAAACTTTTTTCCGATGATTGTGCAATGCTGGAAAATTATTGTGGTAACATTTTATGAAACTTTACGAGGCGAAAAGGGCACGAAAATTTAAAATTAATAACGCTACATTATGACTCGTTTGTTATTCAAGATTTTCTGGAGCAAAACTCGCATTATATTAGTTTATGAATTATTTATTATCGCTGAGTTTCGAAGTATAAATAGAAGGTTCCTTACGTCACATTCTCGAGAGTAACCCAGTATGTATTAGTATACTAAAACCAAAGTTGAATAATTTCAAAGACATTAAAATATAAACAAACCAATTTGATTTTCCATTTAAAACACAAGTAATGTGACCGAACTAAACTGACTTATAAAAATAGTTTTTAGCATTCATATTCGACATTATTGGACACTACTATTTTCTCCTCTGTTATGGGCAACGGAAACAAATACAAGTCAAGTAACAAATTACCATGGCAGATTACTGCCAAACTTCATTCATATAGTATTAATGATATTATGTATTCACCGCTAATCACTAGACTAGGTGCTGCCTATGTTCTTATTTGCATATCAACATCAATAATCAAAGAATAATTTCTGTGTATTTACCTGCCGCCTTCTGTGGGTACAGATTCATCAAGGATCTTTGTGATGAGGTCTCGTACGATCGAGTTCTCCTCCATAATGCGTTCTGACTGAAAGTTTATGTCAAATTTCCAATTAAAATTGAGATGTTGCTTTTTCACTAATTGGGACATGCAAATGGTTGGAATTAAATATTTTAATAGTATGTACATGGATCTGATTATGTGAAGTGTATACATATGTAATGATTATGTAATATTATATATTTAATAATGTTACGCTCTACTGGGACCGATCTATTATCACGGATAGGTATATTATAGCCAATAAACCTGATATTGTGATAATAGATCGATCTGCGCGTCGAGCAGTGTTGGTTGATGTCACTATTCCTCATGACGAGAACCTCGTGAAGGCAGAAAAGGCCAAATTAATAAAATATTTAGACCTGGCCCACGAGACTACCGCCATGTGGCATGTTGATTCAACCATCATTGTTCCAATAGTTGTGTCGGTACACGGCTTGATGGCGAAAAGTTTCGATCAACATCTTAAGAAACTTTCGTTATCCAGCTGGGTTAAGGGCCTAATACAGAAAGCAGTTATCCTCGATACTGCACGCATTGTGAGGTTTCTCACTCTGGAGTCCTAACCACTGGTGGCTTGTGTCGTAGACACCGCCATCAGTGGCAATCTATTTTTATAGTGTTTTTTAAAAATTGTGTTTTTAATATCTTTTTTAAAAAATATTATGTAACTAATAAGATTTTAATAAATATAAATAAATAATAATAATTTATAATTGAGGTGATACATATCTGTCATGTACTTAATGTCAATTTGTCTATTTTTTGTATTGATGATCACTTTGTTGGTGCATAAATAAATAAATATTTATTGAATAAAATGTAATATCTCATGATTATCATATTGTCATTCAATTAGCTAGGTATCTTAATATCTTATATGTACCATTTTATCTCTCTTGATTTTGATTATAATTTGCGTAACTACTGGTGGTAGGACCTCTTGTGAGTCCGCGCGTGTAGGTACCACCACCCTGCCTATTTCTGCCGTGATGCAGTAATGCGTTTCAGTTTGAATGGCAGGGCAGCCGTTGTAACTATACTCGAGACCTTAGAACTTATATCTCAAGGTGGGTGGCGCATTTACGTTGTAGATGTCTATGGGTTCAAGTAAATAAGCAATAAAAAAAAGGTTAATAATAGGCATTATTAATACTTTGTCAACAAAAAGCTAAGCATGTCCTATCTGGAATTAAGTGATTACTTAAGCTTATAGGTAAAAGCTTGATATTTCGTCAAAATCTTATTTGTGGTGGTCGACTTAGTAATACAATGTTATGTATTCTTCTGTAATACAAATGGTGTCCAATGATTCACAGCAATTTCTTTTTGCGAGAAAGAGGACTATAATTCAATAATTTAATCAGAAGGTAAAATAGTTCTTAAGAAAAATGCAGCTATATTTTTCTTAATTGCTTTGTAGACAGTTGTGCATATGTCTTATATGATGGTAAGATTTCTCTGGTGGTGGCAGTATCGATGATTCAAGCTACCAGTGATTTGAACTCTAAGCCTCCTCGCAATATGCACATTCCAAGAATAACTCCTTAACTTAGATAGCTAGTAAAAGCTTCTTAGTGTTGTGGAAGCTTGCTCTATCAAACTATTCTTCCTCCATATCAGCCATTCTAAGTTATTTTTTTTAATAAATTTATTTATGGATTTCATGTTATGAAGATGATATTTAGTTCTGTATCTAGTATAACTACGATTGTAATGTATTTATTATATTATTTAATTAGTAGTACTTATTTATTTTGAATATCCTCACTGTCAAACCAAAATCTGCTATGTGCAAAAACTCTATTTTAAATTAACGAATAAAAACATTTTCGTACAAAATTTTACATGAAAGTAAATTTTTAAGAACTATATCAAATGAAAGCTATAGACACAATACACAAAAGATTTTTATATACGGTACATAGGGCTGTGAATTATACGAAAAGGTCAAAAGTAAAAATGTCAAAAAGTGCACATAGCAGATTTTGGTTTGACAACGACAATATATTAAATGATTAATGATAATTTTAATGAGTATGTGTAACTTTAATCAGTTTGTGCTTGCAATAATACTTTTACTTACTTACTTAGTACTGACTAAGAAATATTATAATATTATTTAAAATTTACATCAAAGGGACCTAGGTTTCATAGAAGAAAAACTACTTTATTTGATAAGTTTAAAGTTAAAACTTCAAGTTCTTCAACTTCAATTCGAGTTTGGATAGTGATTTAAATTATTATATAATTTATTAATGATAGAGGGGTAATGATTTTAAAAGGGTAATGAAATAATATAGATATTACTCTGAAATTATACAATTACAAAAAATAATTGCCTCATATGTACATACAATATAATTAAAAAATACTTTTGGGTAAAGATCTTTTATATTTTCTTTTAATGTAATGAGAATGAATAAACAATACACTTAAATGACTGTTTACTGTGTAAAATTAGATTTTTAAGAACCATTTAATTTGTTCAGATAATTTCTATTTTGAGTGGATTTACCTGATCTTGATTAACTAGATTATTTAATGCTTATAGGAATTATTAGTGGCACACATCAAACAAGTTTAATTGAAAATGTTGCTTTGTTGAGAAAATGCAATCATTCCTTATTGGAATTGGATAATACAGACTGACAGGCAATTTTTACATTATCAGCTCTCTGAATAGATATAAAGTTAATGTACTGTGAATAAAACAACTTTTTTTTCAAAGACTTCTGCTCCAAAGTTGAAACTGTAGTTAATTACGAACTGTATATATTTTAAGCTTTATAGCTACTTGGCATTCAAATATAAAGTAGAACTTTTTGTGTCAAAGAGAAAAATATGCCTGAACACAAAAACACTTTTGTGCCAATTCTTTTAAAACATTCTAAGGTCATTAGTGGTAGTGTTGATGGAAATATGTAATTATGCATTGCAAGGTCAAAACGAGAAAGCCCAAATAAATACCTGACATATGACATAAATTGTATTATCAAATGCATTATCAGTGTTACTTTTACGAAAACGAACCAACATATTTATTGACCTTTCACATTGATTTCTGAATGCTTACTAACAGATAGACTGCAAATGAATTTAGAATAAAAAACATTTCTAAAAAAAATATTGTTATTGTGTTCTCTAATGTGCACTACTACATAATTCTAAAAATATTATGTGCATTCTTTGATGTCATCATTCATGTTTAGTTGAAACCTCACAAAATGTTTTTTGAATTCAAATCGGAGAACAATAACTATCATTTTAATTGAAACCGCATAAATTCCGAAAATGTTGGACAAGAGTTGTTTTGACTGAAGAAAATCAAAGAAATCACCCGGATTTTGGGTCAAATTGACAGTTCGACATTTACAACACCCCATACGAAATTACATTTTACAATAACACCTCGCACTCACCTGGTCTGATTCATTTTCGACTGTTTTGTACGCATTCCCTATGTGACACAAATCACTGAAGGCCATTTAAATTATAAATATGATTCTTGCCACGATACATACGAGCTTACATCGATGCTAAGCCATTTTTTTCATTGACCTACATGTGTATAAAATTATACGTGCTTACTGGCAGCAGTGTTGCTGCTTAAACGGCACGGCGCAGATTATTTTTGATACATCGCTTCGAAAACACGATAAATGAAACTAATTAAGAATAAACTTACGTTTTTTGGTGGTGTAAAGCTATTTTGGCTGAATTATGGTTTTTAATTTCAAAATTGTAAGAAAGTTTAACTCATGCAAGAGTTTTACAAATTTCCCGCGTAATTTGCTGTTTTTTTTTTAAACAGCCAGGTATTTTCATTTTGGACGATAAAGTTAAAAATAGGTACCTACATAGGTACTTAGGATCTTTATTATTTGAGATCGTACTGTAACATATATCCTATTATGAAACCTAGAAATTATAGAATGATAAATGTACTGTTATTTATTATGTCTAAAAGAAACGAGATGATTATAGTGATTTCACCTTACATAAGTTAATCTTTGCATTACAGTACCAATGACAGTCAGTACACTGTTTAGTGAGAGACCTTAGTGATAAGTCCAAGTTGAGATGCACATTTAATGTTATTATTCAATATTTTGTAAGAAATTAAAGACATACATCATTAAAATCAAAGAGAATACAAACGCATCGCTTTGTTTTTAATTAAGATGCTGCCACCTGCCGTTACTATAAGTTCAGCTCAGCTGTCTCAAATGTCATTTTCTTGTGTTGTTTGACGTTTGATTTAATCTATACTTATTTTAAACCAAAATAAATCCGGACTTTTGGCGGGAACGCGAGGAGTGAATTTGTGTGATTTGTTTTATTTTTTCTATTTAGTGTTTTTTCAGGTTTAAATGTGTAATAACGGTGGTTTATTAACTGTCTAATATCTGTGAAAGTGCACAAATGTGGGAAAATGAAACAAAGCCGCTGGATCCTCTCGGGATCCTCCAAAAAGTCCAATGAAAAAGTCTCAATAAATGACCGCCATTTTACTGAGATTATACTTCATCCCATATCATCTCATCTCATTTCATTTGATTTCATCTCAGTTGATTAATGTCTCAAATTAATCATCTTCATTCCATTTCATCATTTTTCATAAAAATAAGAAAATAAATCAAAACAAGACATGACTTAAAGGTCTTAGTTACCAGGTCATAAAATCACTTAAAAAATGTAATATTTGACATTGAAATAAAATTTTCATTGTTTTCTTTCACAGTTAATTTCCATTTCACTAAGAGATGCTTTCTATTCTTTCCACCCGACATCTAAATTCTCTTATAAAAATAAAATCTTTGATTTCGCTAAATTTCACTTTTCGTATATACAACAGATAAAGCTCGGGTTTTTGTTATAAAGGATTTCGGTTTATGGGCTTTTTTTTACGAATGAAAAGCAAGTTAAATGCTTGATTAAACTTCATCGAGGGTTGAGCTTAAAAATATTTAACTCATAAGTGACAAACAAAAGCATTCATTAATAGTGTTCAATAACCACTGAAGTATGAAACCTAAGGTCTATGTCAATAACAAATAATAGAAATGGGAAATTAATCTCAAAAAAAAAAGAAAACTGTATTAAGTTGTGAAATCTCCAAGTCGTTCAATCCCGTTTTTGCAGGATAGCCGTCGGAGCCCCGGTGTTCGTCAACGTTGAACGTTGACCTCCTTGACGACCTGGACTTAGAGTCCATCAGTATCTTCAGTCGGCATCGATGCGCCATTTCGATAAAGCGGCACGACATGGCGACACGAGAACTCTCTCACCGTGGCCGCCGGTAACTACATTCCCGATCCTGCGGAAAGAATGCAAAGCAGTTGACGTCGCCACAAACATGTCATTTCGGATCCTTCCGATCCACCAACGGTGCTTTTAGGTACCTCAAGCATCGGTCATCGTTCTCGTCGAACCCGTCGCTTGCGACGAAGGGCTCGACGAGTAAATGAACCCTCAGACACAGCCCACTGAGTTTCTCGCCGGATCTTCTCAGTGGGTCGCATTTCCGATCCGGTGGTAGATTCTGTGAAGCACGGCTCTTGCTAGGGTTCGTGTTAGCAACGTCGTCAGGCTTGAACCCCGTGAGCTCACCTACTAGTTAAGGTTACGCTGAAATAGCCTTTCAAGGCTCTCAGCTTAGGTAGGAATTTTATTTATGTTAAATGTAAATTTGATGCATCCTATCAAATTGTTTTGTTGTCCGTTGAATTGAAGCCACTTTATTTTTCGGACACTTTTAAAGAGAGTTCTCCATCCACAATATCACATCAATATACTCAAAATCATCTCTTGCCCTTTTTAAATCAATAAAGAAGAGTTTACGACAACGTCATATACCGTAGGTAGTGTGAAAACAAACAAATCGAGATAAAATGTAAAACGTAATGTCTTATTGTGACGAGAGATGGCGTGCTATACAATAAATATGGTTTTAGATTTTTTTTATCAACAGATGGCGCTAAAGAGACTTGCTAAGGTTAATCGAGGGATGAACGGCTATTTGGTTTAAGCAACATTTTTTCAACTTTACAGGAGAGCCATTTAAAGTTTAAAATTTGGAAAAAATATAATATCGTTATCAAAAAAGTTCTTCAGCTATTGAAATGGAGTAAACTTAATTGAAGTTTAATTAATTACAAAGATAAATGTCGCGTATTAGCGAAATGTCGTTTAAACCCCTTGATAATAATTTACTTTTTTATTAGCGGCAGGTAGCCTCATTGGTTATTCTGGTTTCACCCTGACCCGTGGGCGAGCTCAGGGGGTTCAGGCCCCTGCCCTAGCTAGATCAGTGCTTCGATGTATCAGCCATCAGATCAGAATCGCGATCCACTGAGAAGATTCGGCAAAAAATTCAGTAGGTTTACATACATAGGTGCGTCTGTGTAATGAGTGAATCCAGTTTGCTTAGTGCGAGTTTTTTAACGTTCTCGATAGCGTAAAAGTTAACTCATATTTGTATGGAATGGGATCGTTTACGTGCGTTTGCCGGTAGGGGCGCTGTTCCAACTGCATACAAAATTGGCTTAACTTTTACGCTATCGAGAAAACGTTAAAAAACTCGCACTAAGCACACAGGTGTATCAAGATGACACACTAGGACTCTAACAACGCCATGTTTCATAGCTAAGGACTAGATGATGACCGAGCTTTGCTCGTTTTTTTTTTTTATATAACGCCATCTTGTTGTTTTAACACTACAAGTCCGACTGGCGGGACTTTTGTGAGTTTTCGTGAGTTCGTTGTTCCGGGCTGTTGGCGAAGATGATACAGAAATAATGTTTACACTGATTTGGTATGAGGTTTAATATAAAAAGCGACACAATGACTAACATAAAATACAAAATGAGTTGAGAATCGTACAGTTAAACTAAGACTCGCAATATTTNTTTAATATAAAAAGCGACACAATGACTAACATAAAATACAAAATGAGTTGAGAATCGTACAGTTAAACTAAGACTCGCAATATTTTACTGGTCGTCGTCGCGCGCGCTGAGCGTGTGTGTGTTTTCGCGCTCAAAGAGCTCTGTCTCAGCGGGCGGTAAGGCGGCGGCGGGGGCGGTATCGCACGTTCGGAAATTACGTTCCGTTATATTGTGTCTTTAAAGCGGTTAGTTGCCCTCAATTAAGAAAAATAGTATTATTATTCGCCAATAGACGTCGGGAAGAGTTGATTATTGAAAACACGAATAAAACAATATTTTCTGAAAATAAATCGTAGCTAGATCGATTTATCGCCCACGAAATCCCCTGTATACTAAATTTTATGAAAATCGTTGGAGCCGTTTCTGAGAGTCAGATTACATATATATTAATATACAAGAATTGCTCGTTTAAAGGTAAAAGTTAGGATAAGATAACTAAGGATATCTCTTTAAAGTTCACATAGACAAGCTTCTCTGAAGGTTAATGTTTCTGTATGCTAGATTTTGATTTATGGTGTTAGAGAATAGCATGCTTTGAACGCTACCTGCGCATTACTGCTTCACGGTAGAAACGGGTAGGTGATACCTACCCGTGCGGACTCACAAGAGGTCCTACCACCAGTAATTACGCAAACTATAATTTTGCGGGTTTGATTTTTATTCCTTCGTCGTGGAAGTCAATCGTGAACATTTGTTAAGTACGTATTTCATTAGAAAAATTGGTACCCGCCTGCGGGATTCGAACACCGTTGCATCGCTACATACGAATGCACCGGACGTCTTATCCTTTAGGCCACGACGACCAAGTGATAGTACCTATTAGATCAGTAGAGCGATGTAGGTAGTCTACTTTTTATCCCGATAAAGCTGTTTTATCATCAATAGAAAGATTACGTGACACTTTGGAAAAGTTAACTGATATTTTACTTGACCACGCGAGAGAAGCCGCTAGTTTATTTAATTTGAATAACAGGCATAACAATCCAGAAGAGCTTACAAAGGAGCCTTGCTTAATACTACCAACAGTAGGACGTGTTAATTCTGTCATTGCCGGTCCCAAGCCCGTATGAGAAAAGAGGAGGAGGGTTGGGGTCGGTATACCACCTACCCGGCCGTAAAAATATAACGCCGTGCAACGTGTGGCGGTCAACTATCCCGAACTAGGGCTTCGGTAGCCCAGAGAAACTAAACCGCCTCTGAAATTCAACTGTGGAGGGACGAGGGAACCCATCATTAGCAATTTTCCGAATAAAATCTTTACGTATGTATTCGGTAAAGGTCACGATTCTCAGCACTGAGGAACATGACGCACGGAGTAGTTAGGGCAGGTTGTGGATACCTTTTTTTTAATTTTTTTGTTGCCCTTTTAGGCAGATGAGCACACGGCCCATCTTATGGTGGGTGGTTACCGTCGCCCATGGACTTCATCAATGCCAGGGGCAGAGCCAAGCCGCTGCCTACCGTTAAGTACTCTCTACAAGCCTCGTTTGAAGAAGGACATGTAATTTTTTTTTTTGCTTTTATGAGTGGACGAGCTCACAGCCCACCTGGTTGTTAAGTGGTACCATAGACATCTACAACGTAAATGCGCCACCCATCTTGAGATATAAGTTCTAAGGTTAGAACGGCTACCCCACCCTTGAAACCGAAATGCATTATTGCTTCACGGCAGAAATAGGCAGGGTGGTCGTACCTACCCGTGCGGACTCAAGACGTCCAACCACCAGTAAATAGTACCGGTACTGAACCTGCATATTTCTACCACGAAGTATTTTTAAGGGTGGGATAGCCGTTGTCCTACTCATTCGCTATAGGACTAGCTCCTTATGTCTTAAGGTGGCGGTCTACACGTGTAGTCCACGTGGTGATCACGAAAAAAATACTCCACCGCGTCGGTAATCTTTCTTGGTAGACCGACGATCCGAATATTGTTCCGAATCTTCTATATATTAATACGTGAAGCAAAAACTTTGTATCCCTTTTTACGAAAATTGCGCGGACGGAGGAGTATGAAATTTTCCACACTTATAGAGAATACGGAGAAGAAGTGCACAATGCTAATATTTTTGTTAAATAATGCATAAAAGATACATTAAATCAATAAAGAAAACATTACACACACTACATACCATGTATTTGACGCACACACGCATGCATACTATTTATTGTCAAACTTTTGTTCCTGACGTCTGTTGTCAAATTGAGAATAGATTAAATATTGTTTGTCTTTGTTAATATTTTTTTTAGTGTAGTCTTGGCGAAATTTGTATAAAATACAATCATAATTGTGTACAAACTTACAATTCCAATTAAATATAGTCGAATTTCGACTACTGCGGGACCACTAGTTTGCTTAAATGCAAACTCATCTTGAAAATGCCGTAATCGAGATTCAGGCGTCTGTGTTCTAATGTTCTGATCTTGTGTTTTGATGACTACCCGCCATAATGTGTAGAACGAAGGGAACTTATTTATTCATCGATTGCTAATTGTGTAGCTGTTAAGCCGTTATTTTCGCTTACAAATGGTGAAATGGTTTGCAGACACTTTCTAAGGTGTGCTATTGAAATTTATGACCTCGCGTTAAGTTAGCGCGGCTTACGTCACATGTGGGCAATTGCATTCTGCTTCACTTTTCAAACGACAAACGCGTGATTGCTTCGCGGAAAAAATAGAGGGGAGTGTGGTGCCTACGTATGCAGGTTTATTTTCTAGTACCGGTAAAAGTTCGACATTAATTTCGCCTGGTTAAATCGGAATTAGGTACCTACATATTAATCGAGATGGATTAAGCTTAGCCCTTTGTGATGCATGCAGTGTGCAATTGTATCAGCCGCTCATACGTTGCTTCGGACCAGGGATGATCAATTTCCAAATTTGTGTACTGTTTACCTTAACTCAAAGAAATGCGGCGAACTAATTTCAGATTTGAGATGGTCTCTATTAACTTTTTATGAATTGTGGCTGTAAATGCCGGTTGGGAATCTTGATAAGCTCGTAATACTAAGAGAACACTGCTGAACTCGGTAACCGTACTCGTCGAACTCGACAAAGAGGTCGATGTGCAACCTAACCCATGCATCAGCCCGCTGAGTTTCTCGCCGGATCTTCTCAGCGGGTCGCGATTCCGATCCGGTAGTAGATTCATTCGCGAAACAGCTGCTCTTGAGTTGTTAGGTCTCCTTCGAAGGCGCTCGGGCAGCTGTTAGCAAATCCCACCCCTCCCGGCTGAGCCTTTACTCGCCCACCTGTCCTGGTGAAACTGGAAAGGCCTCCGGGCCACCAGTAATTTTTCAATCATAAAAAGAACGCTGCTGCCCATAATCCAGTTGAATTTGAGTATGTGACATGGGAAAAGAGATTGATTGTATAATAAAACGAGACGCACATAATAAACTAAAAGAAAATAAAGCTCAATTTTCCTTGTTGTTTGCACACATCAAGTTTTTTTTTGTACTTTTGTTTATGTCGCAACTTAGATTGTTGTTATACTTATATGAGGCCGTCAGCGCAAAAGTGGCCTAACTCACAATTTTTCATAATCATGCTTATTGCAATATATTTAAAATATACCTAATAAATTTTGATGCAAAACCATAGTTTCACTCATAGATGACAGATGGCTTTGTAAACATTATTGTTTTTTTGTCTACTCAAATTCAAATTCTCGAAAACTTAAACCTCATTGCTTCATGATAACTATGGTAAGCTTAGACCACTTTTGCGCTGACGGCCTCATATAGTATTTTGGGGCTAGCTAGTATCTACTTATTCCACGTTGTTAATCTGTACCGATTATTTGACAGCCCTGATTTGCTTTGCCTGTTTACAGTGGTAACTGAATTTGGTGCGTTGAGCACCCGATGGACGGGTTCATGCATAACTACGCCAGGACTTTGATCAATATAGATTTATGTGTATGAATTTGCTGTGTTAAATTTAAATGTATGAAATATGAAGATATAGATGCAAGAAACAGTTTTTATTTATTTACTAGGTAACCCGGCAGACTTCGTTGTACTTCATTCCATAAATAAAAGACCTAAACTTTTGTATAAAATAAACTTACTTACTTAAAATAAACCGGGGGGGGGGGGGGGGGGTTCCGCGTTAAAGGAAAAACAAAATTGTTATTTTTATTTAATTCCGAGTATTTTCATATTTATCTACCTTTTAAACCTTCTCTGGACTTCCATAAATAATTCAAGACCAAAATTAGCCGAATCGGTCTCGAGTTTTAGCGAGACAAACGAACAGCAATTCATTTTTATATATATAGATTTGCTCAGCCCACTTAGTGTTAAGTATTTCTTTGGGCCCGGGGGTAACACGAACTGAATGTCATCACCTTCAGAGGTATAAATCCCAATAACTGTTCTCCTACTTTCTATGTCTCAAGATAGGGGTGGTATACCCGTTGTGACATCTATATAACCAAGAAACTACTGAAATAATAGTAATGCAACTCTAAAAATGATCCATCAGATTACGTCGTTAATTAGTTAATTATCAAAACCATAGTTAATTCTATTAATAACGTACAAAACTTCTTCATCAACTTAGCAATCAACTCGCCATGACAAACGAACACAGATACAACAATAAGCGTGGAATTGGAAACACAATAACAAATATATCCCTTGGTCTTTACAAACGTCATCTGCGTTTGACGTCAGCCTCCCGCCGGCTCACCACCTGCCGTGAACATTATCCAATTTGTACCGAGAACCGTATAGATTAAAATAAAGCCCTGCTAATGACGTTTGCGTTTCTACGTCAACGATGTAATCTGTGTAGTTACAGATGAGACGAGAGAATTCACTACTCGCTTTGAATATAGCAATTCATAATATATATATACTAGCTGATCCGGCAGACTTCGTAGTGCCTCAATCGATAAATAAAAGACCTAAACTTTTGTATAAAATATACTTAAAACAAACAAAAGGAATCCGTCCGACGAGGGACACATCAAAGGGAAAACAAAATTGTTATTTTTATTCAATTCGGAAAATTTTCATATTTATTTACCTTTTAAACCTTCTCTGGACTTCCATAAATAATTCAAGACCAAAATTAGCTAAATCGGTCCAGCCGTTCTCGAGTTTTAGCGGGACTAACGAACAGCAATTCATTTTATATATATACATAGATATGGCTATTTATTGCCTTTACTGGCGAGGAATGTACGATTTTACTGATAGCGAATACTCACGGACGCTCATAGGCAATGCCAGGGATATAATCGAACGAAATTTTGACAGACAGTCGTCGTGGCCTAACGGATAAAACGTCCGGTGCATTCGTGTTGAGCGATGCACCGGTGTTCGAATCTCAGGCGGGTGGGTACCAATTTTTCTAATGAAATATGTACTCAACAAATGTTCACGATTGACTTCCACGGTGAAGGAATAACATCGTGTAATAAAATTTAAACCCGCAAAATTATAATTTGTGTAATTACTGGTGGTAGGACTTCTTGTGAGTCCGCGCGGGTGGGTACCACCGCCCTGCCTATTTCTGCCGTGAAGCAGTAATGCGTTTCGGTTTGAAGGGTGAGGAAGCCGTTGTAACTATACTGAGACCTTACAACGTATATCTGAAGGTGGGTGGCGCATTTACGTTGTTTAAGGGCTCCAGTCGTCCAACCATGTAAGCAATAAAAAATAAAAAATGTATTAAAAATAATTTCTTACCGATAATGATCGAAAGTCTGCACCGATAATTCATTTTGTTAGCAAAGTAAATTAATCTAATTCTATCTAATTAGATTGAATACATTCTGCTTAATGTGCCACTTCATTTATTCAACGCGGCTGAATTTCTTTAATGCACACGATTCAAAAAGCCTTAATCCACCTTATTTTACGCGTTTATTTGGCGGAGGTAAGATTAATTTGGAATGGAGAAGGTAAATTAAGGGGAAATTCTACTACGGTTTAGGGTATGCGGTTACAATGATCCAGAGCTAAGAAGCAGTATCTATAGTTTATTAAATACAGTATTATACGTGGAACAATTAGCAGCTAAGAAAATATAAATATATCTCTGTCAAGTGTCCCATGTATCATCATCATTATCATCATTATCCTGTCCTTCTCCCAGTTACCTGGGGTCGGCGCAACATGTTTTCTCCTTCCATAATTTTCTATCATATACCATTTCTTCGCTCGCTCCCCTCTTACCCATATCGTCTTTCACGCAATCCATCCATTTCTTCTTAGGTCTACCTCTTCCTCTATATCCTTCCACATTCATAGTTAACATTTTCTTACCAACCTCATTTTCATTTCGTCTCATCACATGTCCATACCATCCCAAACGCGCACTCCTCAGCTTCTTTGTCACAGGTGCCACTTTGAGACTTCCTCTAACATATCAGACTTTCAGACTTTCTCTAACATAAGTGTCCCATGTATCAAGCTGTGTTTAAATAACTATAGTCGTGCTATTCAGCGCAATTAAAAAAACTTTTAAATTTCACAGATTATACATACTATTAGGTAATATGCATGTGGCGGGTCTGATCTAGTGTTTTAATCCTATTCGTTGGATTTTTTGGCGGGAACACGAGGAGAGAAACTGTGGGAATTCTTTTACTTTATTAATTTACTGATAATTCAGTTTTCAACGTGTAGTTTAAAATATACATATTTTTCTATTCCTAATAACACATCTATTTATTCTAATTAATTCATTTGATTGTGATGAAGCTTAGATAATTACATTTGTGGCATTACAGAGGTGTCCGCCATAGTCAAGTCGAAGTCTTAAATAAAAATCAAACGGAACACGGCCAAAGGCAAAGGGAAACGAAGAAAAAATTAAACAATCAAAGAAATAATAATTCAATTGTAATTGAATCGAGACGGTCGTTGTTGGCGGAGGACGGCACTATGCCCGGCCTCCCGTGCCAGACGCGGACGGAGTCACCGCTAATCCTATTGGCTTATATCGGGGCGACGTTTGCCGGGATTGGTCCCCTTGCTTTATTGAACTGTCACTGTAGACAGCGGTTTTGGGGTGGTTGGGGGGTGGGGGTGGTGGCCGCGCGGTGTCGGAGTTCGACAATTGACTCGAGCGTGGGTAGTATTCGGAAGGTCTTTTTTCCGTGAGCGTTAGGTACTGTTGTTAATCTAAATTCTTAATAATTAAACGTCGATGCGAGATTGAATGATCGTTTATTGATTATTTGAAAGGGACGTCACTTAAAATCGCGTCACGTAACACAGTTTCCGTAACAAAAACATCTTTTTTATTTATTTTAAACCTGCATATTCCTATGTAATAATGTTTATAGTATTTAAACAGAATGACCGTAAGTCATTCGTTTATCCAAAAGTGTATTAAATTATTTAAAAATATTACATAGTTACGTCTCTATGAATTTTATTCGAAACAAAAAAATATTATTATTACGAGATTTATTTTCTAAATTCAAACCTCCTTTCACTAATTATTTTTTTATATTCTTCTTGAAATTTAATACTTACTAATGCTTAAATAGGTTTATAATAAGACTGAACACACTACTTATTTATTATTATTTTTTTAAGCGATTTTATGACCTGTTAACTGAGACCTTTAAGTCATATCTTATTTTAATTTATATTCATATTTTTATGAAAAATGATATTAAGGAGTGAAGTGAAATGAAGATGATTAATTTGAGACATTAATCAACTGGGATGAAATTAAATGAAATGAAATGGGATGAAATATAATCTCAGTAAAATGGTGGTCATTTACTAAGATTTTTTTCAGTGGACTTTTTGAAGGATCCCTAGAAGTTACGTCCAGCGGCTTTGTTTCATTTTCCCACATTTGTGCACTTTCACAGATATTAAACAGTTAATAAACCACCATTATTACACATTTAAACCCGAAGAAACACTAAATAGACAAAATAAAACAAATCACACAACTTCACTCCTCGCGTTCCCGCCAAAAAGTCCCATAATTTTTTTAATGATTGAATAACGCAGATTACGAGCAGTGACAGATTATGTTTTGGCACAGGTGTAAAATTTGTAGATACAGATTTTACATATATTTTTTAAGTTTAATTAATTTATCGTTTTGGGCTGACAGCGTGGTGAAGTCGTGTAAATTGCTTTATTTAGTTGATTTAGTGTTTCTTCAGGTTTGGGCGTAAAATAATAGTGGCTTAAGTTGCCGTTTAAGATCTGTGGAAGTACAAAAGTGTGGGAAAATGAAATCGCCGGGTGTAGCTTTTTGGGTTCTAGTGAAACTTTCCCTGAAGTCCCAGGAAATTCGTATCATGTTATTCGAATAATGTTTCATCTCGTTTCATTCCAATTAATTTCGCAATTAAAGAACAATTTTTGAACTAGTTCAATTAAATTAATTTTGTTCATTTCAATAACTAAGTATGATTGCGTATAATAATAATGTAAGGCTCTATAAAGTCGACACTGGCCACAATCGCAATCAGTTGATAATCATACTAAAAAAAAAAAGAACTCTCGTCAAGAATAGCATTGGCTTAAAATACCTATTACATAAAATATTTCCGATTATAAATGTCAAAACAAGGCAAAGACAATTCGCGATTGGTGGGCCTAGAATGTTCCGGCGCGCGGAAATCGTTGACTTTTCCTTTCTGACGTCGATTTACGCGGGAAACGCCACGCCTTTTCGAGTCTCCCTTTTTGTTATTGGACGAATTGTCAAAACCTATGTTCATATCCTCATGAAATATGATCTTTATGAGGCGTTTACGAGTATATGTCTCGTGCATATTGTATATTGCATTTTTATTTGGCTACCAATAATTTGTCTCTATTTTAGGTCAAAATTTAATGACTGCCGTATTGATAAGAACTATGTTAGCATAAATACGTATGTATATTTAACGTATAAGACGTGCCATTTTAGATTAAATAAAAACCTACCTAATTCGATGTGACTGACTGACCAATATTTTAAGAAATTCTTCTTTTACAAAACTCAGAAATTACTTTAGAAAATGACCAAAATATGGACATTGATTTTCGACTATTTACTTGGATATATAACAATGTGAATATTGAGACACGAGATCCAAATCTAGGTTGTATAG
The DNA here is from genome assembly GCF_003987935.1 of Bombyx mandarina. The sequence goes on from NW_021011617.1 coordinate 261,415, forward strand.
TATAACAGCTATCCCGACTCGATTGCTTAGATTTTTCTATTTCACACAGAAATTTCATTATGATGAATAAATCAAGAAGTCAGATCTAAATTTTCGAATAAAAACAAAATTTAATGCTAAAAAAATTATTTGCTAAACAAAAAATAAAAGAAAAATCGTCAATAACTTTTATAAATTATATTCGAAATAATGAAACTCACAATATAGATGGCAAACAAAATAAATACGTTTACGTTTTTCGAATATCGAACGACGCCATTACTTGTTACGGCGGGAGTCTAGTACGTAATACCACAAATTAAAGCTTAAAATGGACGCTTAACAGCTGACCCAAAATCGAACGCATACTCCGGGAGTTTCACCCACCTATCAAACAACATCTTAGAAAAACAAAAAGTTGTTGCGAATTTTTTAAAGCATTCAAAGTTGAAGGGCTTCCAATAATATAATGTAGGTACATTACTTTGTAAGGTTGAGCCCGTGAGCTCTCCTGGCCGTCTGCGCGTAGCAGGAATATACCCGACCAGCGAATAAGTTGAACAAAAAAAAATTGGCAAGTGAATACTTAGATCAGTATATTTTGTTAAACGTTGGAATTTTTGGACGGAAGTTCCTTATGGGACGATGCGGAGGGGTACCCTAACCGGGAAAATACGTCCGTAACGTAAGATTTTTAGTAATGCACACAGTGTACCACTTAACTTTGTAATAACGTACAAAAAATAATAATTTTTTTTATAAAAAAAAAAGTCATAATAAAGAACGTATACCCGAATAATTATTTTCTTTATACGTCGAATAGAACTCGAAATTATTATTTTTATAATAAGGAACTTCGTTCCTATCCGGTGTCCCACGACACCACACATTTTTTTTCAAGGAGTATTATTATGTAATAAACTTACTATTTTTACTTTGTAATAATTCATTTTATAAGTTTTATTTAATTTATAAAATGAATTATTTATTTATTGAATAGTAGAGAGAAAATTACGTACACTAGGATTGCTCGAACGGAATAGTGAAGATCATAAATTTAAATATGTTCAAATTTTTTTTGCGAACGAACCCACAGACTGCCGTTTTAAACTAGTCACGTCAAAAAAAAAGAAGAACTAATAAATAAATAAAAAGCTCATATAAAAACATCGGCGGCTCCCGGACTATTTTCTCCCTGCCTAAGTTCCCGTCAGATGCGAAAAGCAACGGGGCGGAGTCAGACCCGCCTTCGGCCAAGCTCACGTCGAGCGGAGACCGCGTCAAAAGTCCACCAGCCGCGCTAGCAAGCGCTTGACAAAATCGCGCGGGAAATTAAAAAAAAAAAACGTCGCGAATTCTTATCCTTAACGTTTGAGTGGTAATTGAATTTTCGTGAACGGGTAAAATAGTTTGGTTAAATGCCTTTTTTGAATCTAAAATTGCAAATGTATACAAAGTGCTGGCGAAGTGGCTAGTAATTTCGCGTAGATTTTTTAAAATATTAGTTAATTAATTAGAGATTGGCCAATTTAGTCGGTGGCGGTGACTGATTTTGTTGCCAATGTGAGAATAAAATTAATAAGCAGGCAAACCCTCATATTTTTAAAGATTACTACTACAATGAAAAAACTTTTGAACTTCACGATTATTAATGGCAAATGATAGCTTGATAATTTCGGTTTCTCTCAGCAAGCGTTTGATAAAATTCTCTATTTTTCTGATCTAATGGCTCTGCCGCTAACGCCAAAGACGCAAAATAAAATTAAAAAAATTGTAAGATTATCTGATTAATAGTATCAATGTCGGTGGGACATTTTTATATCGAAGTTTATTTCAGAAATAAGGAGTTTCGAATTTTTAATATATTTTCACTGAATTCATACTACTATTACGATTTAACCTCGCGTCTTTTTATTGTCATTATATTCTTTTTGAGGTTTCGTATAGTTCACAATTTTGGTGGTCACGGAAATATTATAATGACATTAAAAAAAATCGATATTAAACCTTAAAAATAGTTAGAAGGCGATTATCATTGTTAAGTTGTTTCTATGAATGAAATAGAAAAACAAAATAGATTCTTTAAAAGCGATTAGCGCTTCTATTTATTGGGTTCTGTATGAAATTAAATGACATTTTAAAACAACTTCGACTTGGACTGTGTTTTTTAATTCTAAATAATCACGCATTTGCATATATTTAACGGACGATATTTTAAATAGATTCGATAAATCAAACTATCTATAAACCTTATTAGACATGTGGCCGTATTAAATAAAATTATAATTTAGTAGGTATGTAAATTTCCAGTTCTTAGTGCGTGAAATAAGTTTATCGAAAAGCCGATAAATGTTCTGAGCGCGCAGGAGACAGTGATAATAACAGTGTCAGTGATAATAGACGTTTTTGAAATGGAAATCGCTCAGGCACCCCTCCAGCTGACCCAAGAGCATCAGGATGGCCGGGTAACAGGTATAAAATCTTCCAGTTCTCTTTCTCTTTCTAATTATGGCAATTGGGTTCGTGCGAGGCCATTGTTGCCAATGTCGAGTTTATAAAAATCTTCAATAATTAAATACATGCATATTCTGTTGTAACGGAGGGACGCCGCCCCGTAGGGAGGCCCAAGTACCGCTGGTCTGGCGCTGTGGAAGGAAATTTACGGGAGCTCCAAGTGTCGGACTGGCAAGGTGTTGCGCAGCGCCGGGATGAATGGCAAAGTTTATTGTCGGAGGCCAAGACCCACTTCGGGGTCATAGCGCCAGCTCAGTAGTAGTATATTCTGTTATTATGAAAAATGATACATTACATAGATAAAAAATTATTGTCGAATTGATAACTTCCTCTTTTGAAGTCGGTTAAAAAGCGTGATTTTGGTACCTTAAATAGCTCCTTAACATTATCTATTAGTCAAAAATATTTACACTTTCTACGTAAATGAAGAGGCGGGTAAAGTTTAGCGTTATGCCAAAGTAATTATTCCACGCTGACGCAGTCGCGGGCAACAGTTAGTTATATTATAAATTTGGGTGTTTGTTTGTCCTTTTTTCACGTCGAAATGAAGGGACGTATTGTCATTCTTTTTGTATAGTGATAGTTTTAGGTCAGGAGACTGGTATAAGGTACCTTTTTTGCCGGAATCACATCTCATTCCGACGGGAAACTACACTGATATTTTTCTTTTGACCACGCAGGCGAAACCGCGGGTAACAGCTGGTGGCTATACCAATACTTCTTCATTATTTAATGTTAAGCTTAAAGGCTGCTCTATTTTCATAAACCTCTCTGAATACTGTTAAGTTGTTGACTGCTATATAAGTCACCGGTGCCCTACGCGACGCACTGAAGTAATTATGAGGATTTCTGCTACTAAGGCGCCTGGATTTCCTAACTTGACCTTCTTTTGTTTGTTAATGTACGTTTTAGACTTTACGTAATGTAGGCCTATTAGAAATATATTCATTCTCAGTATCTTCGGATTCGTCTTTCCCAGAGTTTTGTATCTAGATATTCCGGCGCCTTAACAATCGAAATCGAAATAATTACTCCTCCATTTTGTAAAAGCGACACGACACCTCTCATCGTGGCCGCCGGTAACTACATTCCCAAACCTGCGGATCAAATGGTAAAAAGTCTTATACACCCTAAACACGTCATTACGGATCCTCCCGATCCACTATCGGTGCTTTTAGGTACCTCAAGCACCGATCATCAGCGAGTAAATTACACAGACACAGCCCACTGAGTTTCTCGACGGATCATCTCAGTGGATCGCGTTTCCGATCCGGTGGTAGATTCTGCGAAGCACTGCTCTTGCTAGGGCTAGTGTTAGAAACGTCGTCGGGTTTGAGCCCCGTGAGTTAGCCTACTTGTTAGGTTACGCTGACATAGCCTCTCAAGGCTATTTAGCATAAGTAGGAAAAAAATTACTTCTGCGCTTCACGTAGGGCACCGGTGACCTAGATGGCCAGGGCCCTGATACTTTAAGACAAATATTTTTTTTGTATGGAAACTAGCTACATCTTGTAGCAGATGCCCCAAAACTTATATGTTGTTGAAGTTAAGGCATTTAATTATTTTATAACTAAACACAGAAAATAAAAATCTAATAAATCATACAAGTCTTTATTTGTTATAGATAAATTGATTAAATTTTATCAATTTGTGGTTTTCGATAATTTACAAAATCCTTCATCAAAAAAAAAAATAGGAAGGTAATAAATAATGTTACTCCCATCTACAGGAGGATAGTAATAGAAGCGAAGCCATCTAGTGGCCGACGCCCGTAAACTTTTTTATTGAGTGCTTGAGTTGCTTATCTATAACTAATTTATGTGTATTATCTATATAGATGGCAGTCAAAGGGTTCATAATGGTACTAATGGTACTAAACTACTATTAATAATGGTAATAATGGTAAATACTGCAGAACCCTAGATGAAAAGAGTTGCTTAGAAAAGAGACTAATAATATAACAACCTATTGTAAAATTATAAGTGTCTGTTGACTGATTCACTATGGTAAACATGTTTCGGTGTGCAACAAAGTCCTTCTCTCTCTCTCTTTCTCTCTCTCTCTCTCGATAAATACCTATCGAAATGAATTTGACCAATTCTAAAATCACAAAGAATTAAACACAAAATACAAATGAATATCATATATTCAGAACGAAGTCTTTGCTCAGCCGTTTCAAGGCTTGCTTCGTTCAAACAGTACATTTATTTTGTAAAACTAAATACCCGTGAATAAATGTATGTAAGATTTATATATACAGACACATGTTACACAACGAAATTCTGTTACAAAATATATATTTGTCGGAGACGGTCATTAGTTTGGTAGCTAAACGAAACGCAGCACGATTCTCGAGAGATGGCAGCACGATCGCGGTGTTGTCAGAACGTCTAACTTCGTGCTGCGACAGAGCAACTCTGGGGAATCCATTTACGGATACCCGGTCGAGGGGGGTAACGGACCGGGCTATGTCGGACTCCGGCGCCTCCTGAGAGGAAGAAGGGGAGAAGAGAAGGGCCGAGGTCCTTCACCTCCCCCAATTTCTCACAGGAGACTACGCCTTGAAAAAGGCGCGCGAAGCACTTGCCCCGCAGAACGACTACCGACTAAACCCCATCGAGCTCCACCACACCGACTACACGAAACTTACGGTACCGCGATGCGCGCCGAAAGTCTTGCCTTAGGCGGTACCCGTACTAATGTTAAGACGGGATTAGTCGATGGAGGTGCGTAGACGCCATCACGCTTACCAACCAGCCTTTTTGAAGAGCGGTGCCTCCGTCCTTAGAACTGTCATTCGTTTTCGTTTGCTAACGTCTAGAGTAAATTCCTAAATTGTTCTAAGACAACAAACGTGATTGGTGTACTCAATATTTCTCTTAGCTCGATCGCCCTATTCGCCCCTACGATGTCTGACGATGGTGTTAATAATTGTGGCTTCTCCGACATATTTTTAGCGGATACTTAACGGGGCCTTACCACGGTGTTCAGTTTCGGTAATTATTTAACAACTAGCGACCCGCCCTCGCTTCGCTTCGGAAACATTAAATTTTATTATTGATAGCTGAGTCCCGCGATGTTATGTCCCGTTGTACCGCGGGTGACGCCGCGGGGCGAAGCTAGTCTTAAAAAAGTAAAGCCTAAGTTACTTCTTATATCATCAGCTACCTATCAGTGAAAGTCCCGTCAAAATCGGTCTAGCCGTTCCAGAGATTAGCCGGAACAAACAGACAGACAGACAGAATGTATTTAGTAGCTTAATATGTAGAGCCACTGCTGGGAATATGCCCTCCCAAGCTACGCCACAAAGACCGGTTCGTAAAGTGGTTAATCTTAAGTAATAGTTTTGTATAACGCGCAATTATTGCGTTGTGAGCCTTCTATTTCAATTATCTTTTACTAATGTTGTCCGAGACAGTGGGCATTGAGTTTCTCGTCGGATCCAGTGGGTTGCTATTCCGATCGTGGATTCCGCGAAGCACTCCTCTTGATAGGGCTAGTGTTAGCTAATTCTCTCAGGTTGAGCCCGTGAGCTCACCTACCTGTCCGCTATCAACGAATAGATAGGTAACTTGATTTTTAATTTTTTCCTTAATTGTTGAAGCCGTCGAGAAGAAGCACTTCTGGAGATAGGTGGTTCGCGATTTCAATCGGACTGTGCTCTGGTTTCATTCAGTCAATTCATATTTGAATGAGCCTTCAAAATAATCTATACATATAAATAAAATTGGAGTGTCTGTTTGTAATATTGAAATAGCCACTTTTTACTAAATGCATATGAATAATAATAATATGTATACGGTACATACACCCAAATAACATTTTTTACAATTTTTGTCTGTCTGTCTGTCTGTTTGTTGCGGCTAATCTCTGGAACGGCTGGACGACGAGACTTTCACTGATAGGTAGCTGATGATGCAAGGAGTAACTTAGGCTACTTTCTTTAGACTAGCTTCACCCTGCGGCGTCATCCGCGGTACTACAATAACCGCGGGTAACATCGCGGGACTCAGCTATCAATAATAAAATTTAATGTTTCCGAAGCGAAGCGAGGGCGGGTCTCTGGTATGGTATAATTTCGATCGCTCACTGCGTAAACGCTTTTTAATTACAATGACCACGCTCCCGCGGCTAGGGTATTCGCAAACGAGCTGATATTTGCATGGTTTGTCAATATTCCATAAGAATATTATTGTAAAATAGCCAAAATCAACACAATCACAACCTAATAAATCCAGAGAAGTCGCAGCTAAAAGCTAGTTTAAAAACATTGAATAAACACGCAAAGTAATTAAAATTAAAAATCAAACATTAATCTGCTGTTTGAACAATACGTTCGTCTGACGTAGTCACGAGGAAAAGAAAAGAAAAAACTATTCAGACACATTTTGTAGTAATTGTTTTCGTTTAGGAAGTCGTCGTGTGGCCTAAAGGATAAGGCGTCCGGTGCATTCGTATCGAGCGATGCACCGGTGTTCGAATCCCGCTGGCGGGTACCAATTTTTTTAATGAAATACGTACTTAGCAAATTTTCACGATTGACTTCCACGGTGAAGGAATAACATCGTGCAATAAAAATCAAACCCGCAAAATTATAATTTGCGTAATTACTGGTGGTAGGACCTCTTGTGAGTCCGCACGGGTAGGTACCACCGCCGCGCCTATTTCTGCCGTGAAGCAGTAATGCGTTTCGGTCTGAAGGCTGGGGCAGCCGTTGTGACTATACTGAGACCTTAGAACTATATGTCAAGGTGTGTGGCGCATTTTACGTTGTAGATGTCTATGGGCTCCAGTAACCACTTAACACCAGGTGGGCTGTGAGCTCGTCCACACACCTAAGCAATAAAAAAAATATATATATATTCTTTGGGGTAGCGCATCTTGTAAGCACGCTCAGGAAGACTTACCATTCAAGACACTCCTGTCACGAAATAATTATATCCTGTACATATTTGTATATAAGTTTTCAGTATATTTAACCTACGACCTCTTTGATTGGTTGTAAAGCAGCGCGTCATCGGCTAAGGATAACATTTTCAATATGGCCGCCATGCGAAATAGTGGGAACAAAGACATGTGGATTCTTCTTCTTCTTCTTCCAGTGCCTCTTCAATCCTGAAGGTTGGCCGTTAGCTTTCTATATTCGTTTTTATCTGCAGCCAGTCGGAACAGCTGTTCGACGGAGGCAATACCGGTCCACTCCCGGATATTCCGGAGCCATGATTTCTTTCTTCGCCCAGCACGTCTCTTTCCGTCCACTTTGCCCATAATTATCAGCTGCAGCAGCATGTATCGATCGTTCCTGAGCACGTGGCCGAGATACTCTATCTTGCGCTTTTTGATAGCAGGCAGCATTTTCCGGGACATATGAACGCGCTGAAGCACGGTTTCGTTCCTGACCCTCTGCGTCCAACCAATGCGTAACATGCGATGGTAGCACCACATCTCGAATGCCTGTAGGCGTCTTGTAGTGTCCTCTGGACATGTGGATATCGAACTGAAATGGCTATCGAAGAAAACCTTGTAAATAGCTAAGTATAGGTTCTTCTTCTCAGTCGTGTCACTCTTGACAGAGTGCTCGTGATCGTCATGTAGTGTTGGAAGGGGCAGTCTTGATGCGTCTCACGATGTCGCGCCATCTCTCAGTATTCAGCATTAAGTATAGGTATTTGATTGTTTATTTGATTCGTCATTGATTTTCGTAAATGAAAAATGTGCATTACTATTAACCTAGTCAGTTTTTAGCCGGGTCTTCTCAGTGGGTCGCGATTCCTATCCGATGGGAGATTCAGTGTAGCACCGCTCTTTTCTGGACTAGTGGTAGCAAGTTTTTATTAGATGGGTGGACGAGCTCACAGCCCACCTGGTGTTAAATGGTTACTGGAGACCATAGACATCTACAACGCAAATGCGCAACCCACCTTGAGATATAAGTTCTAAGGCCTCAAGTATAGTTACAACGACTGGCACACCCTTTAAACCAAAACGCATTACTGCTTCACGGCAGAAATAGGCAGGGTGGTGGTACCTACCCGCGCGGACTCACAGGGGGTCCTAGCATCAGTAATTACGCAAATTATAATTTTGCGAATTTCATTTTTATTACACGATGTTATTCCTTCACCGTGGAAGTCAATCGTAAACATTTGTTGAGTACGTATTTCATTAGAAAAATTGGTACCCGCCTGCGGGATTCGAACACCGGTGCATCGCTAGATACGAATGCACTGGACGTCTTATCTTTTAAGCCACAATGACTTCAGAACAGTACAACGGCTGCCTTACCCTTCAAACTGAAACGCATTACTGCTTCACGGCAGAAATAGGCAGGGTGGTGGTACATGCCCGTGCGGACTCACAAGGCACCCTACTACCAGCGTCATAAGACTCCATACAACTCCATACAAATTTCTCTTTTAGAACTCCATACAAATTTGAGTTAACTTTTACGCTATCGAGATCGTTAAAAACTCGCACTCAGGATGCAAGGTACCGTTGTACAGGAGGGTCCGCCGTCGGCTCGCTTCATACATTACTGGCTCGCATAACATTCAACGACTAAATACATAGGTGTGAATTAAAATAAATAATAGTTTAAAAAAAAAACTAACAAAATACGCTTTTATAGAAAATGCAACAAAAAAATTTTAAAATAAATTTGATTTAAAAATACTGTAAGAAAAATGATTTTATTGTGAAAAAGGCGTGGGGTGCTTTTCAGGATATTATCAAAATAACCCGTCTACTCATATCTGTTCATAAAATATTTATAACTACTGATACCATGCACTCCACGCTTTTTTAAAATAAAATCATTTTTTCTTACACTATTTTTTTTATTCAAATTTATTAAAATTTATTTTCTATTTGTAGTTGATTTTCCATAAAGCGTATTTTGTTAGTTTTTTTAAAACTATTATTTATTTTAAATTTTTTAGTTGAATTTCAATTTTTTCAATTCTTTTTTCAATTTTTTTTTAATATTTAATTGTCATCGATCCTGAATAAGTTACCAAATTTCGAGTTAATCTGACGTTTTGAAGGGGGTCGAAATCATGTTCAAAGATTCCGTTACATACATATGTCTGTAGCTAATAAAAGCGTATTAAAAAAGACGGTTTTATTGAGTTGTGTAGTAGTTCTGCCGTGAAGCAGTAATGCGTTTCGGTTTGAAGGGTGGGGCAACCGTTGTAACTACATATACTGAGATCTTAGAACTTATGAACTTACGTTATGAATGTCCATGGGCTCCGGTAACAGCTTAATACCGGGTGGGCTGTGAGATCGTCCACCCATCTAAGCAATAAAAAAAAATTAGTTGCTCGCTCCGGAAATTCCAATATTGCAATAATTGTTACGTTATAATACTCATAGTAAAAATGAACATTTAAAAAATCTTATATTTAAAAAAAAACTATTATTTAAAAAAAAAGACATGTCCGCTGAGTTTCTTGCCAGTTCTTCTCAGGACGGAGGCTAGTTTTTGTGAATTGGCGGTAGTTCTTTTTGACGTTCAACAAGTATGTCCTTTCATTTATGTTGAATAAAAAAAAATTATTTGATTTGTAGGTACATTACTTCATTAAAAAAAATGCATTTGCATTTGTAACAGAACTTACGGCTGGACTAAATGCATTTGCATTTGTACATAATATATTACGTCTAACCACTCTTTATAAGCACACGAGATACGTGAAACCAATAAACGAAATATACGAATCTGAAACATCTTTCATATTTCAAACGAAAAAAAAAAAAAAAGATGTACCTACCGCCCGACGAAAATTAGTATTCAGCGTCCGTGCACCAGCTCCGAGGGTCTATTCGACTGATTTTCAGCATCTCAATGATTTGCCACTTCACCCGGTCACAACGAGGCTTGAATAATAACGAGATGATAGATTTTTGTTTTCGAATTTCATTTGCGTTGCGACGTAATGCCGTCCATTTTGTTTTTTTATTTTTTTTTTATTCGCTCTCACACTTAGGGTAGTTATGATGTTCAATAAACAAGTTAATTTTGAATGAATATGTTTATTAGAGACGTTATATAAGTCCTATTCATGTTTGTGCAGATTTGTAGATATTTTCGTTAGTGAAGTCGTCGTGGCCTAAAGGATAAGACGTCCGGTGCATTCGTATCTAGCGATGCACCGGTGTTCGAATCCCGCAGGTGGGTACCAATTTTTCTAATGAAATACGTACTCAACAAATGTTCACGATTGACTACCACGGTGAAGGAATAAGATCGTGTAATAAAAATCAAACCCGTAAAATTATAATTTGCGTAATCACTGGTGGTAGGACCTCTTGGGAGTCCGCACGGGTAGGTACCACCACCCCGCCTATTTCCGCCGTGAAGCAGTAATGCGTTTCGGTTCGAAGGGTGGGGTAGCCGTTGTAACTATACTGAGACCTTAGAACTTATATCTCACGGTGGGTGGCGCATTTACGCTGTAGATGTCCATGTGCTCCAGTAACCACTTAATATCAGGTGGGCTGTGAGATCGTCCACCCAACTAAGCAATAAAAAGAAAAGAAAAAAAAAACATGTAAGTTGGATTCTCCGGCATTCCGCTTTGAAGGGTGGGATAACTGTAATACTATCGAGATTCAACCTCATGTCTCATGAGTAGGTCCGTGGGGGGGCAGAATACGCCCTTTTAATATTAAATGCCGGTTGGCTGTCGTATGCTCAGAGAACGCTGAACCTCTGAGTCGACTTTTACGACATTCATTCGAAGTGATAGTTATTCTATTGTATAGCAACATATAGCTGTAAGAATAGTTTCGGTGCACTATATTTCTATCAAGATTTAAATAATCTTCGCTAGTGTAATAGGAAAATAGCAAAAAAAAACACGTGCCATTGCCAATGTCTCATCAAATTGAAACCGTTAAAAAAAACTACATTACTTCCGTACGTCATACTTTTAAAACCGAGCCTTAGATATCAAGGCTTCAACGAATTGCATCTTCAATACCGTTGGCTCATAAATTTCGTCATTGCTCATTTCCAATTTACATAATAGCAATCAAAGTAACAACACTCAAAATATCAAAACAAAAGAACAATGAAATCTCGGAACGGCAATTCTTAATTTTATTCAATACAGACTCACAATTAGAATTCGCCTTTCATAATGCCTCCAAAGCTGAAAGCACTTTAAGTATGCATCCGGAAAAGAAAAAAAAAGGGAGTGAAATTAATCGGGACGGCTCAAGAGCTTGCCGCGTCAAAAGAAAAGCAAATAAAACGGCAAGCGACAAAGTTTCCCGGTTACAGGCGAGGACAGCGGAGCGTAGGAGTCGACAATCGGATAATATTTTTGTGTTTATCGGTGGTTCGGCCCTGTTCTATCTGCTAGTGGACTTGTAGCACCATCACTATCAAAGAACATAAGATATTTGATAATTGCCCGAATCTCTCGCTAACGACATTTTCAAGATACGCTTACTTAAATACAAGTTCGGAACAATAACACAAGGTCGGTCTACCGAGCAATGACACCCGCTCGGTGGAAGATCTTCCCTTCGTCGTAGTTCCCAAACATCGATATATATCGATGTTCCCAAATGATAAAGTGGTAGGAATTTTCAGCTAAAGTGTATCAAGATAGTCTTGGATCATGTTGTGAAATCTCTCTGCAATACACTTTTTAAAAATCGACCGTGGCCTTTCCATTAGGTCTCTGCGCCTGGTCACAAGGCACAAACTACCCGAGCCTGGCTTCAAACCAACATTCCGGACTTTATAAGAACTGAAGACTGGCCCTCATCTAGCCCAGACCCTAGACTTCAAATTATGTTAATTATCAGTTTTAGAGGAGATGACCTGCTCTAAACGACACGGTGACATTGAGTCTCTTAAAAAATCTTTGGTGCAAGCAGTGGCGAAATTTCCTTTGGAAACAGTGCGTGAATCCATAGATTCGTAACCAACCAGATTAAAGGCCTTTATAAAAGCCAAATGTGGCCATTTCGAATAGAATATTTTTTTATTTTTTGCTGAGACTTTATTAATAATAAATACTTATGTAGGTATAAATTTTAATAATATTACATTAATTAGTTCATTAAAAAATATATACATTTTCATTTGTAACAGAACTTATGGCTGGACTTAGTACACACTTGAAACGTTTTTCAGTCACTTAATCATAGTTGTATTTTATAGTTCATAATTCATTTCTTCGTATACACATACTAACTAGCCGTACTCGCCCGCTTCGCTGGGCATTTAAAATTAACATTATTATTAGGGAGTTCAACACTCATATAAATATTAGCCTATCCATTAAGTACGTGTATTTTCTACACGGATACCAAGTTTCAAGTTAATCAGATGCATGGTTCAATAGTTATAACGGAACATCCGTAAAAACCACTGTAGACTCCTACATATACTATATATTAAATCAACTTTTTTATTAAAAATACTAGTAACCTCTCCAAGTAAATCTCTGTTCTTGAACTAAGTGGCGCGCTCCCGTACAAACATTGATTTATCTTGATACCACGGATTTACTCCCGTCCCTTTCTGACTTCCAATTCTCCCCCCTAACTTTATGTGCCTTATAAAATTTTCTTTTATATCCTCCCTTATTTCTTTCGTACGAATGTTTTGTGACCCGCATGCGGGGGCGTAATGAGGATAGGTATATTTCTTGCACGTGTATACTTAGAAGTATGTGGCGTAGGATGTTGTCCTGGTGACTCGAATTTTTTTTTTTTTTAGGCGCACAGCACACATCACAATCTAAAAAGATACATAAAAACACAAGAAAAAATTAGGTTTGAGTCTGGTCCGATTCCTGAGTGCTTTCAGTTTTACAGAGAGTTTTTTATTTTTATTTTTTTTCATTGCTTAGTTGGGTGGACGAGCTCACAGCCCACCTGGTGCTAAATGGTTACCGGAGCCTAAAGACATCTACAACGTAAATGCGCCACCCACCTTGAGACATGAGTTCTAAGGTCTCAGTATAGTCACAACAGCTGCCCCACCCTTCAAGCCGAAACGCATTACGGGTGGTGGTATCTACCCGTGAGGACTCACAAGGGGCCCTGCCACCAGTAAAGTAAGAGTATTATTGTAGCGTCTTTGTGATTGTTCAGATTAGACTATATACAACAAATGCAGATTAAAGATTTGTTAAAGCTATCAATTAAATGAGTTAAATATTCGCGGCTATTTACGACGTAAATGACGTGTTGTTACCACGATCTCATGTTGTGCGAGTTCTTGATTCTTTGTGACATAAATATAATGGAACTGAACTCCATGCTGAAATATTGGGAACTAATTTGATGTGATTGTGGCAGGTAGCCTTCATACCTTGCCTTACGACATTTTCAGGTAAGGTCTACCGAGCAATTAACCCGCTCGGCGGAAGATCTTCCCGTCCCGTCGTGTTTCTCAAATGATAAACGTGGTAGGAATTCATTAAGTAGTAGTGTTTATGTGTATAACTAAACAATGAGGTCACCTTGATAGCACCCTAAAAAAACAAAATGATTTTATAAAAAAACAAAAAAAAAACCAAATTATTAATAAAAAAACAAAATGTTTTTTTTTTAAATCGTTCTAGAAACAACGGAAAAATCGGTGTCAATTTAAAAAAAAATCGTTGAGTAGAACATAGACATTCCGTTATTTTCAAGTCGACCTAAAATAATATATAATACAATAATATTTTATTTATTTTCTCTCTTAGAGGTACAAATACAAATAGAGATTATCCTTATAATTTATTTTGTTAGTCTTTGAAAGAGCCGAAGTCTGTACTAGATTCAACATTTAAAAAAAGCATTTTTATTTTTTATTTTTATTGCTTAGATGAGTGGACGAGCTCACAGCCCACCTGGTGCTAAGTGGTTATTGGAGCCCATAGACATTTACAACGTAAATGCGCCACCCACCTTGAGATATAAGTTGTAAGGTCTCAGTATAGTTACAACGGCTGGAAAATAATTTAAATTTCATTTGCAATCCCTAAACGTAAATTCCGAAGCGTCAAAATAAATATCGAATAGGAATTACTACAGATAAATATACATCGAGCTTAACCGTTTAATTCGTGTCCCATGTGCGCTGCTTCCCCGGGGGCCAATACTCTGTCATATTGATTTTATATTGGCACAGGGCGGCCTCCATTCGGGGTTTATAGCCCGACGTTCACAGTGTAACCGATCGGAAGTTACAGGGGCTAAAGTTTCCACGTACGATGAGGTTGCACGGCGATAGAGGTAGTATAACCAGTAAACGAATATCCAAATTGAAAATGGCGGATTACCTACACTATTATTTTTATTTTTTATTTTATTTATTTATTGGATAGATGGGGACGAGTTTACAGCCCATTTGGTGTTAAGTGGTCACCTGAGCCCATAGATATCTACAACGTAAATACCGCGACTCACCTTGAGATATGAGTTCTAAGGTCTCAAGTATAGTTACAACGGCTGCCCCACCCTTCAAAGCGAAACGCATTACTGCTTCACGGCAGAAATAGGCAGGGCGGTGGTACCTACCAGTGCGGACTCATAAGAGGTCCTACCACCAGTAGTTACGCAAATTATAATTTCGCGGGTTTTTTTTATTACACGATGCTATTCCTTTACCGTGAAAGTCAATCGTGAATGTTTTATAGGTACATTTAGAAAAAAATCACAAAAGTGTTAGAAGTTAAAACTTTGTTTTTTTATGTGCATTGTTACCTATAGGTGGATAGGATAGTGGTAAGGAGCATCAAATATTAATAATAAATAGGAGTTCTATAGGTGGATAGGATAGTGGTAAGGAGCATCAAATATTAATAATAAATAGGAGTTTTAAACAAGTTGAAGTGTGCTGGTTTGAAATGGAGTGTGATAGGTCATGACGCTGTTTTTTTAAATCTTTTCACTTGCTACTATGGCATCGTAATTAGCTTTCAGTGGGCCCTTTTTAATACACTGAAATGGAGCACCTTATTTCCACCCAGCATAGTACAAATGAAGGTGTATAAAAGTTTCCCGCGTTTTTGTATTTTGTGACGCGGTCGTGTGCAGATATTCTGTCAGACGCAGATTAACATTATAAAGGCATAAGGAATCTTAACGGATGCTATGCGTCTGGGCTTCCGGTGACTGTGTAAAATTTTTTCAATTCGTATGCACATTATAAGCTTTGATCGTAGTAAAGCATTTGAAGCTAATGCCTAAAAGATTTATCTGGAACATTCTGTATATACCTATAACTCAAAAAAAAAGATTTTCTCGAAAAATTATAAAATTGTAACTATACTGACACCATAGTATTCATATCTCAAGGTGGGTGTTGGCATTTACGTTGTAGATGTCTATGGGCTCCGGTAACTCTCAGCTGACTTAACACCAGGTAGGCTATGAGCTCGTCCACCCAACTATTCAATAAATAAATAAAAACCTCCAAAATCATTAGCGTATTTCTTTGTTTTTTTATCAAACCCGAATACTTAATACAATTGAAATCATCTAAAACACAACTCAAAGCTTACCGGATAACGAGGTAATGACAAAATTCGATTTGCCCATTCGAACATTGTTGGTACAATGCTCACGATAATTCTGTTAGTACTGTTCGTGACGTGATTGACACCCCCTTTGAACTGTTACGGACCGCAGAGCACGGAACCGACAGAGATGACGGAAATTTTTAATGACCAAACTAAATATAGATTTTTTTATATACGACGGAGAGACTGGTTCCATTGTGTTTATAAAATAATGACGTCAGTGTCGCTAACGTAATTCTATTCATCATTACCATTATTGCCTTCCATAGTGACTGTAATTAAGACTCACTATTCCAATTATTGCATTTCAAGTGTACAACGATATCAACAGAGAAGCTCCACCTCGGTCGGCTGCTCGAGTCGGAATGTTTTGTGTATGTGTGTGTTTTTTTTCAATTCTCTTGAATACCATCGTAAACAGTTGTTAACATACTTAATATTAAAGAAACAGTTAATTTTAACTAAATAGTGACCCTGCTATTTAGTTAACAAAGATTAGTTATAATTAACTGTTTCCTCAATGTTAAAATTGTTGGTTAAGGGTTATAAATCCAACGCAAGTCAACAATTTGTTTAAGACGGTATCTAGGAAATTTTATGAACAAACTACCCCCACTGTTCTACTGTAAATACGAGTTATTTTTGTTGCACAACGCATTGCAACTCTGACGCTGACGTCATCATTTTAAAAAACACCATGAAACATTCCTCTTCGTCATATATTATTGCTCGAACTATTTTAATTTTTTTTTATTGCTTAGGTGTGTGGACGAGCTCACAGCCCACCTGGTGTTAAGTGGTTACTGGAGCCCATAGACATCTACAACGTAAATGCGCCACACACCTTGAGATATAGTTCTAAGGTCTCAGTATAGTCACAAAGGCTGCCCCACCCTTCAAACCGAAACGCATTACTGCTTCACGGCAGGAATAAGCAGGGCGGTGGTACCTACCCGTGCGGACTCACAAGTGGTCCTACCACCAGTAATTACGCAAATTATAATTTGGCGGGTTTGATTTTTATTGCACGATGTTATTCCTTCACTGTGGAAGGCAATCGTGAACATTTGTTGAGTACGTATTTCGTTAGAAAAATTGGTACCCGCCTGCGGGATTCGAACACCGTTGCATCGCTCGATACGAATGCACCGGACGTCTTATCCTTTAGGCCACGACGACTTCTTAAAACTTAACTTAACTTAACTTAAACTATCTTTACTGCGACCATTTCGACATTTCAGTTGAAGATTCTAGAGCCTAAGTTCACGTTTTGTAGATATTTTCATAGACACAAAACTGTATTCTACTCGACCAAACAAAAAAAATATATTTATATAAACAGGTAACGAATTTATAATTATTTTATGACAATTCCGAATGTTCTTAGTCCTGTGGCATTTCGATTTCCATTGACTGCGCTCGACACTAATGTAGGTAAGTAAATAAACGCAATAACGGGGATAGTGTCTTTTGTTCCGCAATTAACTGCAACTCGATTTCGTTGGTGGCCCGTTGAAGGGATGTTTGTTAATGTACATTAAGAACTTGACGATTCTGGAATTTTCTCAAGTCGTTTTCAGTTCAAAATCTATACATATATATAAATGAATTGCTGTTCGTTAGTACTTTTTTTATTTTTTTTTATTGCTTAGATGTGCGGACGAGCTCACAGCCCACCTGGTGTTAAGTGGTTACTGTAGCCCATAGACATCTACGGCGTAAATGCGCCACACACCTTGAGATATAGTTCTAAGGTCTCAGTATAGTCACATCGGCTACCCCACCCTTCAAACCGAAACGCATTACTGCTTCACGGCAGAAATAGGCGGGGCGGTGGTACCCGTGCGGACTCACAAGAGGTCCTACCACCAGTAAAAAGTAGTCTCGCTAAAACTCGAGAGCGGCTGGACTGATTTGGCTAATTTTGGTCTTGAATTATTTGTGGAAGTCCAGAGAAGGTTTAAAAGGTAGATAAATATGAAAATGCTCGAAATTAAATAAAAATTACATGTTTGTTTTTCCTTCGATGTGTCCCCCGTCGGACGGATTCCTTTTGTTTGTTTTAAGTTTATTTTATACAAAAGCTCAGGTCTTTTATTTATCGATTGCGGCACTACGAAGTCTGGCGGGTCAGCTATTATTATTAAAAAAAAAAAACATTTGTTTGTGTTATTATTTTTTCCCTGCCTATGCTGATAGCTTTGAGAGGCTATATCAGCGTTATCCTAGCATATAGGTGAGCTCTTAGGCCTCAAACCGGAGGTGTTGCTAACATTGGCCCTGGCTAGAGCCTTACTTCGCAGAATCTACCTCCGCATCGGAAACGCGATCCACTGAGAAGATCCAGCGAGAAACTCAGTGGGCCTTGTTTGTATAATAATAGGTCTTTGAAAGAGAACTTGCTCTTTTAATAATCGAATTCGGATTGTTGAACCGTTTTAAACTATACCTGTTTTTTTGCTCGTGGATGAACCACAGCCCAGGGATACCAACAACGTAAATTCAGCCACCAGGCTTAAGACATGAGTTCTAAGTTTCAATTTTAACAGTACAACGGCTGCTTCTTTCAAACCGAAATGCATTACTGCTTCGCGGCAGAAATAGGCAAGGCGGTGGTACCTACCCGTGCGGACTCTAAAGAGGTCCTACCACTAGTAAAGACGAAGCTTATGTCATATTTATAAAACATTGTTTGATATTGATGTTTTCTTTGGTTTTATTATCAAGTTGACGGGAATATAATGCTTAGAGAATTTAGCTGAGATTAATTTAAAAAAAAATGGTGCGTGTGCAACCTGATGCTCGTGAAAGAAGTGAAACTTCTTTTGCGGTGTTTAGTATTGTGGTTTTTTTTTCATTTTTCATCCTCAAATCTAATTTTTCTTGTAATAGGGAATGTTGTGTATAATGAGAAACGGCCTAGCTCGCTTTCTCCCTCTCTTCACGGTCAAGTGGTTCGCGAGACGCTCTATCTATTTTCTCACTCTCGCTCGTCCTAAATTGTGTCATTTCTCACTCAGCCGTAACGAATCTGTTACGAGTTAAATTTAACACCTAACGCGCCTAAAGAAGTTGCACTTCATAAACTAAACTACCTTGTGATGTATTACGGATAATTATTAAAATTTATAGTTTGATATGTATGATATACGGTTATTTCTTGAATTTTAAAAGCAAACTTTCAACTTGAAAGATACGTATGTGTTGGTCTTTGAATTCTATGATATCACCTAATACTATAATAGTTCTAATACTATAATAGTTCTAATACTACCTAGTGTAAAAATCTGTTGTATCGAATTGCTGGCCATCTGTCATAAGTCATTAGCACTAAAGTCTAAGCCATTGCAGAAACACTAATAACAGTAAAAGGTAAATCAGATGAACGAATTGCAATATTTTATTACACAAACCCAAATAGTCACACAAATTTAATATATTAGATCGGATTCATCGAAAAGTGAACTTATACATCAATAAATCACGTCAATGGATATAAATACGTTAACAAAATATTATATCTATTAAAATTCCTCAACACTTAAATAAATCGAATCACCCCTAGTATTTCATTTTATCGTCTGGTACCAATCACTTAATTGACTTGCCACATTATCCCTAATCTCTGGCCGCGTAATTCTTGCTATAGTCAACGATCTTAAAACTTAGAAGTTAAAGTTGAGAATGGCTTGGAGCGACTTCATAAAAACGTTCAGCGTAGGGGTGTCACGGCCCCTTATACTGTGAAAGTGGAAACGTATTAGGACGAAAGGTTACGATTTGAAATGGTCATTTTATTAATTGTGTATTTATTTGAGATGTTTAGTTTGAATCTCGATCTGAGTCACTAGAACTGTTACGCAATTCTCGACTTTATTTCTGGATATAGCAGCTGTGTTACTATACCATTGTTTTTTTTTTTTTTCTAATTAAAAACACGTTTGGCACTCGGGGACTACCGCGGTAAAGGTATTACATAGCATTTTTTATCAACTTATGCAATTATAATTAGACACTAACACAAGTGCAACGTGTGAATGAATGTGTTGAATGCGAGCTGCATTGTAGGCGGAGCGGGGATGTTAGGTTTTATTTTCGTTACGGAATTTCTTGATTTGGTCGCTGCGCTTAAAGCCCGCGATAAAAGCTATGCAATAGCTTAAAAATGTAGATATTAGAATATTTTTGCGATCGATTTTCATTATGAAGGAACAACTCCGAAGGCGCGAAAGTAAGAAATTATCGTATTTCTCTTGATTAATAGGGTCCAGTTTGAAGGGTTAGAAGGGAATTGAGACTGTCTAGAGGACAAAGAAAGAAAAGTAGAAGTAAAAAAATGTAATCTAAGTATTGTTGTCCACAGAAGAGAACCAGTCACCGTTGCGTTGGTCGCCGCCATCTTCTGCAGCTCTGGTGGCTGCAGCACTCGCGCCCCCGACCCTACGACCTTGGCTACCAGAGCCTCCCACGAAGAAGTCCAACCATTTGGGTAAGACAGGTTCGCATCTGATACCTCAAGATCCCGTTCAATGATTCTGAATGGTCCGCTTGAGACGCTTGCAAAATCGCGGGAAATTTAAATTTGGAATACAACTAAATTATTTTTATCTTGAAAACATGTTTTTTTTTATTGCTTGGATGGGTGAACGAGCTCACAGCCCACCTGGTGTTAAGTGGTTACTGGAGCGCATAGACATCTACAGCGTAAGTGCGTCATAGTTACAACGGCTGCCCCACCCTTCAAACCGAAACACATTAAAGCTTCACGGCAGAAATAGGCAGGGTGGTGGTACCTACCCGTGTGGACTCACAGGAGCTCCTACCACCGGTAATATAAAATGGCGTAGGTGCGTAAAATATAGGTATGTACATTTGAGTTTTTAAAAAGAACAGAATTTCGATTTAAATTTTCGCGTCACATTTCGCCATTTTGAAATTAGAATACCTCTTTAATGTACCTTTTGTGTACTCCATTACGTTTCATGGAAGTCAATCTTTCTACTTTTTAACTAATCATTTTTAGTCGTTCGTGATGCTAAATTGACCATTCTGAATTCAAATTCATATGTCAAGTATGTAATCGTAAAAAGTTTTTGCGTAA
Organism: Bombyx mandarina; assembly: GCF_003987935.1. Next base: position 282,544 of record NW_021011617.1, read on the forward strand.
TGTTCTATAAGGTTTAAATTGTACGAAGTTAGGCCATTTGTAATTTTCTCTATATTTTCGAAATTCGAAATTCATGAAAACGAATAAGCTCTTGAACGGTATAGCAATCCTTATTACAACAGAGAATTAATTCTACTTCATGACGTCATTTACATTTTCTTATTAGAATGCTCACTTGTTACGCCCGAATAGTAAGTAGTCATATATTTGGTACATCTTGTGTACGACTGTTACTTACTACTTACTTATCTCAGGTCTGATATGCGTTGTCTGCGGCGACACGAGCTCCGGGAAGCACTACGGGATCCTCGCCTGCAACGGCTGCAGTGGATTCTTCAAAAGATCCGTCAGGAGGAAACTTATTTACCGGTATGTGTTTGATAATCCGATTATTCAAGAAAGTATTTCTCGAGTTGACATACTGTTTCAACTTTTATTCTGTTGTGTTTCTTTACATTCAGTTGAATTAATTGTAGTCAGATTTGTTAAAATTTAAACTACTTTTACAATTCCATTTTACGCTAACGACTAACTCTGTGGTGCCGTGGTTAGCGGCCCTGACTGTTGGGCCGAGGGTCGATTCCCACGTCGAGAAAACATTCGTGTGATGAACAGATTTTGTTTGCTCTTTGTCAAGTTGTTTAGTATCTATGAATACATATGTAAGTATATATGTCACTCTTTAGTGCTCATAGCACAGGGAATCCGAATTTGGAGTCGGATGACTGTACGTGATTTCTTCCCAGTGATTGTTATTATCTTTTTCGCGTTTTTTACTATCGTTATATTATCAGCAATGTGCAATTGCGAATCCTTAATATGTTTGGACATATCATTCGTAATGAAAGGTCATTGGAACGTTTAGTGGTTCAAGGAAGAGTAGATGGTCAACGCTCTCGCGGCCGATCATCCACAAGGTGGACAGACTTGGTTAAGTTATCTACGAAGTGTTCCCTTACTGAGTGTACACGTACCGCCACAAATAGAGAGAGATGGAGAAGCCTCTCAAAAGCCGCAACCAAATATTAAGACTTACGTAACCACGACCACTCCGCCAGGAGTGAACGACTGAGAAGAAGAATATTATCAGCGATGTTTTGCCCGATCATCGTTCTCGTCGAACCCGTCGCTTGCGACGAAGGGCTCGACGAGTAAATTAACCCCCAGCCACAGCCTACTGAGTTTCTCGCCGGATCTTCTCAGTGGGTCGCGTTTCCGATCCGGTGGTAGATTTTACGAAGCACGGCTCTTGCTAGGGTTCATGTTAGCAACGTTGTCAGGTTTGAGCCCCGAGCTCACCTACTAGTTAAGGTTACGTTGAAATAGCCTCTCAAGGCTCTCAGCTTAGGTAGGATTAAAAAAAAAGATGTTTCGAATTCTTAACTGATCTCGTGATCTTGGACGAAAAAAAAGTGAGATTAAAATTATTGTAGCATTAGTATTAATTACGTCTTCGACTGGCAAACATCGAAGAGATTACTAATACATATTATTATTAAATTTCGATATTAAATTTCGAAATACTGGTGGTAGGGTTCAGTGTAGAAGCCCGCCCGGGTTGGTACCACCGTCCTGTCTATTTCTGCCGCAAAACAGTAATACTGTGTTCCGGTCTGAAGGACAGGATAGCCGGTGTAACATACATAAGGCTGCCCATCCAGGCCAGGATAGGCAGCGCATCTGAGTCACTGATGTAGTTTGGATGTCTATGGGCGACGGTTATCATTTCCCATCAGATNGCTATTATTATTAATTTATAGGAAGAAAAGTACCAGGGTATTATGATATCAAAGAGATGTATTATTAAAATGCTGTAATAATCTTAGTAGCAAAAAGGTAAAGTGAAATAATTGTATTATTTGTATTCATGTCTATGATAATAAAATCCTTTTGTTTAAACTTTATCTAATTTAACTTTATTTAACCAATTTCTAGAAAGTTGCATGTATATCATTTTTCGAAAAATAAGGCCATAAACAAGTTTCACTTCTTACGTGTGTACACTAGTACACGCACACATTTTTTGCTAATAAAACAAATATCGCACCGGATATCGTTACAAAGGTTTCACTCTTAAGCAGTTTTTGTGTGTCACATCTAGTGATTCAACACCAAGTCATCTGACTCAACTATTGTAGGGGTGATGTTAAGTTGNATTTCTGCCGCAAAACAGTAATACTGTGTTCCGGTCTGAAGGACAGGATAGCCGGTGTAACATACATAAGGCTGCCCATCCAGGCCAGGATAGGCAGCGCATCTGAGTCACTGATGTAGTTTGGATGTCTATGGGCGACGGTTATCATTTCCCATCAGATGAGCCGTAAGCTCGTCTGCCTATCGAAAGCAAAAAAAAAAAAATGATAGAGAAACGATCGATAATTCATTTATCGAATGTAAAATGTTTATAATTTTTTTTATAAGACATGACCTCTTTTCCAGCTGAAGTTCGTTTTAACAAAAAAAAAGAATCTATATCGAAAAAAAAAAAAAAAACAATTGATATTTGTGAAATATTGCACCACGTGTATTAAGAGACAATTACTAAAATTGAAACGCTCCTTCACAGGTCACGACCTTAATTAAAACCATTTTATATTTGACAACCGAAAACGGAAACCTTTAAAGCGTTTTACAATGAATAAAAAACTCACCCGACCGCACTGTTAAGTTTGTATTAAAATAGATCAAACCAACACAGCTATTTACACAGATGTAGAATCTTTCGTATAGGCCGCATGAATGAGTAACTTTTTTCTTCTTCATTTCAAACAAGTGAAATCTATGTTTCGTCACAATTTAAATATTGTGTTTCTATGAAATTATGTCAAAAGGTTTTCGGAATACGTTGCTCAATCTAGCTTTTCATTATAATTTATTCATGTTTAATGTTTTTGTGTGATGAGTGTTCAGGTGTTTTATATGAAAATGTTTTTTTTTTTAATGTGAACCAAATCTTGTGTTATAATATATATGTATATACAACGGCGCTAGCCACAAGGAATTTTTTAATATTCTTTTTTTTTTTCGTTGGTTAAGTGATTACTGGAGCCTATATACATCTACGACGTGAATGCGCCACCCACCTTGAGATATAAGTTCTAAGGTCTCAAGTATAGTTATTTATAAGTATAGTATTTGATATACGGCCTCAGCCAATAGAAACAATAATGGCGTTATTGGCCAACGATTGAGCTTTGAGCCTTGTTGCCCAATTAAGCTAATCAAAAGTGGTAGCTACCGTCATTTTGAATTTAGAAAATTCTACGCGGCTCGTCGCTAGGCAATCTTGCTTATATCTGCCGCCAAGCGGGCGTTCCTCATTGGAGGGTACAGAGAATGGTGACATTCAAGTTGTAATATCTCGCTTTGGTTTCTAATCAATACCAGGTAGACCGAGGGAAATGTCTGCCTACCTAACACAGTAAACCTTTTAAACAAGTGAAGGTAGAAGCCACTGAGTTACTTGCCCGATCTTCTCATTAGTCGCGATTCCGATCCGTTGGTAGATTCAGCGAAGCATTGTTCTTGCTGGGCCTAGTGTTAGCGAGTTCTCTCAGGTTGAACCTCCTGAGTTCACCTATTAGTCCGCGCGTAGTTGGGATAGCCCGTTAGGCTGCCTACGATTAAGTAGGCAAAAGGAGTAGGTTGAAATTAGTTGTCCGTAATTTCAATGCTTCGACAAACGCACACCGAATTGCAAATATAGTACTTAAAACTACTTTTTAAGACACTTTCATTATAATATAATAATTTGGTATGTATATTTATTTGTTTGTTTGTCACGGAATTTTTGAACGCTATGTTCACCAAGACGCCCGATTAACTTGAAAATAGCAAGAATTTTTATAACTTCGCTTTATTATCCTGACTGCTTAGTGCAAGTTTTTTAACTTCTCGTTCGCGTAAAAGTTACCTTATATTTGTATGGATTTGGAACAGCGTCCATACGTTTGCCGGTAGGGGAGCTGTAATCACACAGTATCGACAGGATAAAAAAATGTGAAATAAATTATATGTTCGATTTATTGGCCAATATAGTGCTTTATTTTGAAGTTTTAATTTACATATTTGGTTTAACTAGAGGTCCCGCAGTAGTCGAAATTCGACTATAATTAATTGGAATTGTAAGTTTGTACACTATTATGATTGTATTTTGTACTTCTATAATCACAAATTTGGCCAAAGCTACACTATAAAAAATATTAATAAAGACAAACAATATTTAATCTATTCTCAATTTCACCACAGACGTCAGGAACAAAAGTTTGACAATAAATAGTATGCATGCGTGTGTGCGTCAAATGCATGGTATGTAGTGTGTGTAATGTTTTCTTTATTGATTTAATGTATCTTTTATGCATTATTTAAAAAAAAAAAATTAGCATTGTGCACTTCTTCTCTATATTCTCTATAAGTGTGGAAAATGTCATACTCCTCCGTCCGCGCAATTTTCGTGAAAAGGGATACAAAGTTTTTGCTTCACGTATTATTTGGTTTAATTTTCGGTAAAGTATTCGACATTTCGGAAATATAAAACGCGAGATCGCACCGCAAAACATTATGTTTAATTATGTCCATGACTCGTGGAAAACGGTAGAAAATTCTGCAAATACAGTTATTGAAGTGAAACTTCTTTATCGGCGTTGGAAAAAAATTTACCGTCACATTTTTCGGTTACGCGTCACATTTTTCCGTTACGCGCCATCTTTTTCTTCACCATTCATTGTTGCCGTACACAAGTGAAGGTGCCTCTTTACTCGGTAACAATAATTATAAAATACCGATGATTTTAAGTGGAGATTTTAATGTAAATTTTGCATCGNAAGCTAGGGTCTCGCAACCCTCTCCCTCTCTTCGGGTTTCCGATAGACCAATAATATGCCAATTTATTGCGCTCAATTCTGTCTCCAGCTCTTCGAGATGTTCAGTTTTCAGCAATGTCCGTGTATTATACGCGCCAAGGTACAGTCGTTTATGGCAGCCGGATCGCACCGGGGGATTCTTAGCACCCCCTGCCCCACCGTTACCGTGGCCGCTGCCGTAACCAGGAATAGCGGGACTGCCCGGGACTGGGGGCCGTTCATTTTTTGCTTTGTCCATTGGAAGGGTTATGCCAGTAGTTACCACGCTTGGCAGGCGGGTTGGTGACCGCAGTACTATGTCCTTTCCTCAGGGCATGCTGCTGCCCATGTCCTGATTTTTTGTATTTACAGACATAGCTTATTATGGATGGTTATACCGCCATCGGTCGGTCGCCAGGGCCTCGTCTGTTAGCTAGCAGGGTGCACCACGAGCAGGTGAGGTTGGCTATTGAGTAGCTGTGATGCCATTGCTACCCCTTACACCCCGTTCACATATGCACCTTTATAATTAAAGTGGCTTAACTATTTTTTTTTACGAAAATGCTTTTTATACTTTTAACAACTTATAAATAATATGGTTTTTTTTATCAGTTGTAATTATTATATTTTTGAGTTTGTAGATTAAATTGAAACTTTAGCCTAAAAAAAAAGGTGCGTGTTCTTATGTGCGCGCGTAAGAAGTTATACTTTATTTTTATTAAATTTATTTCTTTTTTTTTAATGTTAAATAATTAATAATAAATTTTTAACGTTAATAATTTAATAATATTTAGAATGAATTATATTAAATAATATTTTTTGTCATTTATATTAGTAAAAAATGAATGCTAATAACACTTTTTTTTACGAGTGTACATGCGCGAAAGTTCAGCTGCGGCTATATTCAGACTCGCCAAGCTACGTCAGTCGTATTGTAATGAGCGATTTAGTGGGCAACTTCATTTCTGTTAATTTTGTGTCACGGTGCGCGCGCATCGTAAAATTTCACTCTCATCAAATTTTTCATAACGCGCCTAAAGAAGTACTATAACTTCAAAAACGACAAAATATACTTTCCATCTCATTTAAATTAAGCCACACCTTAAAGTTTAAAGCTTGAAGTATTAAACTTGAAACTAAAAAAATAACAATAAAATTCTTCAATTACATTTTTGGCGTTTACAAAAAAAACAAGAATTTTCGATTACGTCACTTAATTTCTAAAGGTGCGATATATAACTTGGGTCCTTTTTTCATATGTTAAGTAGTGTTCCTAGATTACCTCTACTCTCTACATAAGGCTATTATGGATGACTCCACATTTCTTTACGTGGTTTATTCTTGGCTTTCCACGGCCCAGTTTTATTTTTAGACCCACTAAGGACCCTTGACGGTGTTCCGAAGGCGTTCCATATTTATATACAGGCTTAGGATTTTTGTATTTTTTTTTTTAGTTTACTTCAGCTTGCGTGTTGCCAACATTCCGATAATTACCCTGATTTAGGGGAAAAACGTATGTTTTGCGTATAGATATAAAAAAGTATTTAAGTAAATTTGTATGCTTGTGACGTACAATACTGAAATGGTTTGTATTTAGGAACGTCTTGTAAGTCCGCACGGGTAAGTTCGGTAGTCTGCCTATATCTGCCGTGAAGCAATACGCCATCCACCTTGAGATATAAGTTCTAAGATCTCAGTATGGTTCAGTTGGTAAGCACTTAATCAGGTAGGGCCGTGAGCTTGTCCACCCATCTAAGCAATGAAAGAATATAAATAGTCCAAGCCTGATGTCAATACATATTATTGATAACATTCCGTAGTAAACAAACTTTACATGGACAGACGGTCGAGTTCACGGCCCTCCAATTGCTAAGTGCAAAGACACAGGAGTTCATAGACATCACATTACGTCTAAATATCGATTGTGTAGTATGACGGCTGTTCCTCGAATCAAACCGAAACACATTACTGCTTCACGGCAGGAATAGGCAGGTCGGTGGTACATACCCGAGCGGGCAAACGAGTCTTTCTCCCACCAGTATTTTTTAATGGCCTACCACCCCTACTATTAACTAGTAAGTACCAGAAATTAGTTAATGAAACAACGGATATTGGTTTCGAAAATCATGTGCGCAATTCAGACGAGTTCGAAGTGAAACCTCCAGGAGTACTCTATCTCACTCTCTCGCAGGTTAAATCCTGCGGACGTATAATGTTGTCTCTTTTTAGCATACATTACTCTTTTCATCGAGCTTCGAAACAGAACGGTGCCAAAGAAGTTTTCATTTCAATTAATCTTAAAGTGACCAAAATAGTATATTTTTTATTTATTCCCTATGGCTTCGTTAATCATATTATATTTTGGTTTCTGAAGCAGATTGACATATATCCTACCTATAGGTTATTAACAATGACAAGAGCACAGCCGAGTCTCGGCCTACCGCCTTCTCGAACTAGATCAAATCTCGTCAATCAAATCGAATCAAATCACTTTTTACTGGTGGTAGGACCTCTTGTGAGTCCGCGCGGGTACCACCACCCTGCCTATTGCAGCCGTGAAGCAGTAATGCGTTTCGGTTTGAAGGGTGGAGCAACCGTTGTAACTATACTTGAGACCTTAGAACTTATATTTCAAGATGGGTGGCGCATTTACGTTGTGGATGTCTATGGGCTCCAGTAACCACTTAACATCAGGTGGGCTGTGAGCTCGTCCACCCATCTAAGCAATAAATAAAAAAAGAACCAGTAATTACGCAAATTGTATTTTTAGCTTTCATTCCTTACAATTCACTATGAAGCCCCAGCGAGGCACAGATGTGGCAAGAATTAGGAATGCCCTCTTCGTCAAAGAGCGGATTAAGTGGACTCAAGTGGTACATGCACTCGCCATTGTCATTTTTGGCTTCAAACTTTAACAGATGAGACCGCTTCGGTAGCGCGCGTTCCCGTTTTTGGGCTGCGATTAATAGGATTTATAATGATTTGATTTCGGAGAGAACAATATGGCGCCGCGCGTTATGCGGTGTTGTGAGATTGGATAAAAATCAATCTAAAACAGTTTCTATGTGAAATATATGAAATGTTATATGTTAAATATTGACGCATAAGTTTTCTATGGAATTACATTCGTGTTAGAGATGTTGTTTGTTTCAGAAATAATGACGTGTTTTAATTTTAGCACAACAAAAATTTGGTTAATTTTTTTGTACAATTCATTACAGTCTTGCACAGATGATCTTTTTATTAAAGATGTGATTTTAAACCTCTCTTTACTAATCCTATAGTTCCTAGATTATTCTCTTTTCATAATGTAACTTTTTTCTTCTTCTTTTTCTTAATTTTTTGGCTCCAGCACGGTTTGTGCATTAGCCAGCGTCAAGTAATAAGATTTTTATAATTCGCCGTTTTAATTATTTACAGTTTATGAATAATAAAAAACAAATAAAAGGACACTAATCACGACATAAGATAATTGATTAAAAACAAATTAAATTTACAAATGAGATGTTATGTGATGAAATATAATCTCAGTAAAATAGTGGTCATTTACTAAGACTTTTTCAGTGGATTTTGGGAGGATCGCGAGAAGCTACTTCCAGCGGCTTTGTTTCATTTTCCCACAATTGTGCACTTTCACAGATTCTAAACAATAAACCATCGTTATTGCACATTTAAGCCCGAAAAAACATTAAATACACAAAATAAAACAATTCACACAACTTCGTTCCTCGCGTTCCCGCCAAAAAGTACTTAACTTTTTTTTATTTACGTATCAATCAAATTTTTTTTCCACGAAAACCACAGATAAAGTAATAACAACAATTGGCACCAAAAACAAGAATCATTTACCCACCTAAAACATTCGGATATCGAACAATGCAAAACTAAAAATTATAACTAGAATTAGGGTTGATCCGCACACAAGATAACATTAAAAACTGTTTAACATTTGGCCCCCAAACGTTTCGCCCCTCGTTGAAGCTCCGTTCTAATCAATTCGCCACCCGTCATACCGCGCCATTAATATCCTGCACACAANGTGGACAGAGATTTTCATCACCTGAAGAAGCTGTGGACGCCTACAAAACGGCCATTTTGGAGACCCCAACTTCCGAATGGAATGGTTGCTTCAATGATTGGTTCCATCGTATGGAAAAATGTGTCAAATTTCGCGGAGAATACTTCGAAAAGCAATAAATACATTTTTAATTAGTAATGTTGTGTCACTTCGTTAATTCCCGGAATTTTCAGTGCCGCCTATGTATTATCGAATACATAATCTGTTATATTAGAAACTGATAATGGAATGAAATTAAATAGAATGTATCGAGTGTGGGAGTCTACTGAGAAACCATTAGACTTTTTTGAAGAAACCGTGAACATATTCAGTGATTCTGTTTCATTTTCTTAATTTTAAAAAGTCGTTTCCTACATTTTTTTTATTGCATAGATAGGTGGACGAGCTTACATTCCACCTGATGTTAAGTAGTTACCGGAACTCATAGACATATACAATGCGGCAGCACCCTTGAGATATGAATTCTAAGGTCTCAGTATAGTTACAACGGCTGCCCCACCCTTACAAACCGAAACGCATTACTGCTTCACGGCAGAAATAGGCAGGGCGGTGGTACCTACCCGCGCGGACTCACAAGAGATCCTACTACCAGTAAGGTTTAGTGACATTAATTGCCCAAGTGCCCAAGTCCAAAAACTTCTCTTAAAGTGGTATTATAATGATAAAATAATGAAATGAAATGATAATGAAATAAAATAATGATAAGGTTTATGTCTGTATATAAGGTATTTGTAAATTGGGAGTTAATTCTATCTCGACTTTTCCGAGGTTTTCTAAACGATCAAGCAAATGCCATATTGCTCTTTCGATCCTTCACCGCAAATCTCGACATCTTTATCGTTAAGTCATTCTTTGTTAAGCACATAACGCTGTCCCAAGCCTGAGTCCAGGGACAGCGCCAATCTAACCGTGTTCAAGTGGCGTGTAATAAGCAGCGGTTTTCGCGCGCATGCGTCCTCCTCCGCGGCTTTTGTGTCCGAAATTGCAACAAATGTCACCGCCGCTCGTAAGCCTATTATCTGATGGATTATCTGTAATGAAATATCTTTAATATGTATTAGTTTCGTTTTGCTAGCCCAGAGCCGGTGCGGTTTGTTGATCCGCCAATGTCGCTGTGCGATTACGAGGGATAGTTTTGCGTGTCTCATCAGTAACTGGAGGTAGGACCTCTTGTGAGTCCGCACGGGTAGGTACCGCCACCCTGCCTGTTTCTGCCGTGAAGTAATAATTCTTTTCGGTTTGAAGGGTGGGGCAGCCGTTGTAACTATACTGAGACCTTAGAACTTATATGTCGAGGTGAGTGGGCCATTTACGTTGTAGATGTCTATGGGCTCTAGTAACCACTTAACATCAGGTGGGCTGTGAGCTCGTTCACCCAACTAACCAATAATAATAATAATAAAAAGTCGGTGGTGGCCCAAATGCAAAAAGCAGTCTTGCTCGACAATGCCCATATAGTTCGCCGGTTTCTTTCCCAATAGTCCCTAACGCTCCGGCGGATTGTGCCCACCTCGCCGGAGTGTGTCCTGCCGTCTGCCCAGGCGAGGCAGTGTTTAATACACATAATAATAATGGCCGGGTATATTACTCCGGGGTCTCATGCCCGATATTCCCTTCTTTATGAGGTATGGTTACGTTTGTGATTGTTCCCAGGTGTCAAGCTGGTACCGGCCGCTGCGTCGTGGATAAGGCGCATAGGAATCAGTGCCAAGCGTGCAGACTGAAGAAGTGCCTCGCCATGGGAATGAATAAAGATGGTGAGTTCTAGACCGTGCTTATGGGGTAGCTCTGATGAGCTGGTGTCCTTTTTTTTATTGCTTAGATAGATGGACGAGCTCACATCCCACCTGGTGTTAAGTGTTTACTGGAGCCCATAGACATCTACAACGTAAATGCGCCACCCATTTTGAGATATAAGTTCTAAGGTCTCAAGTATAGTTACAACGGCTGCCCTACCTTTCAAACCAAAACGCATTACTGCTTCACATCAGAAATAGGCAGGGTGGTGGTACCTACCCGCGCGGACTCACAAGACCTCCTACCACTAGTCCTCCACGCGGAAACGAATTATGTTAAGTTGGTGTGGTGAGCTGTAGTCTTCGATCCGGGAACGAATTAGATGAAATTGGGAACACTAACATTTTGAAAGGCAAATACAAAAGTTCTGTTTTGCGAATATGTTTGCAACAAGTATTAGTTTTTCTCAAGATGTATTCATGTGTTGTGAGTAAGTTAAGTGGTTACCGTAGCTTATGGACGTCAACAATACGACGTGAGGTCGAGGTCTCAATGGTATTGTTTAGGCAGTAATGGACTTAGTACCTTTTTTTTTTTTTTATTGCCTTTGTAGGCAGACGGGCATATGGCCCACCTGATGGTGAGTGGTTACCGTCGCCCATGGACTTCAGCAATGCCAGGGGCAGAGCCAAGTCGCTGCCTACCGCTTAATACTCTCCATAAGCCTCGTTTGAAGAAGGACATGTCATAGCGCTCGGGAAACACCGTGGAGGGGAGCTCATTCCATAGCCGGATGGTACGCCTTCCCGTGCAGGGTCGTAATGCACAAGAACTAACTCGAACCCAATTTTTTTTTAAAATAATCAAGTGTATTACATCATTGTGGATATCGTTGATTGCTAGTATCTGTTATCTACACGTCACATTCGATACGACTCTACAAGTTACAATGAGGCTTAATATCATACTAGTGGTCCCTCAGTACTCGAAATTCGAGTATAATTAATTGAGCTTATAAGTTTGAACATTATTAAGGTTCTATTGTCAATGACTATTAGACTTTCTATAATCACAGATTTCGCCAAGACTATACTATAGACAAATGATATTAAAGACAAACAATATGTACTACGATTAATCTATTCTAAATTTGACCACAGAAATGAAACAATAAACAAAAGAGTATTTAAGCGTGTGTGTGGTGTGTGTGTCAAATACACGGTAGTCTGTGTAATGTTTTTTTTATTGTTTAATGTATTTTTTATGCATAATTGTAAAAAATATTAGTATTGTGTACTCCTGCTCCATATTCTCTATTAGTGTGGGAAATTTCATACTCCACAGTCCGCGCAATTTTCGAAAAAAGGGGTACAAAGTTTTTGCTTTACGTATTAAATATACAGATTTATTCATCCTTCGGATACCGGTCAGGATGTTAGAGCGAAATTATAAAATTATTGAATCGTCATTAAGGACCAATGACGATGCGCGTGTAAATTTTGAAGTGAATTTGTGTGTTGAATGAAGTTTTGAAAACAGTCAGAATGACGTTCAAAGATTAAGTATCATCCAAACAAACATACACACATACGAAGCTAATAAAGGCGGGTAAAATGAAGTTCGTATTACTGCGTGGGATGGTATACGTCAGAGGGAAGAAAGATCTTCTATCGAGCGGGTAATATTTCTCGGTAGACCTCAATATCACTGGTGGTAGGATCTATTGAGAGTCCGCACGGGTAGGTACCACCGCCCTGCCTATTTCGGCCGTGAAGCAGTAATGCGTTTCGGTTTGAAGGGTGGGGCAACCGTTGTAACTATACTTGAGACCTTAGAACTTATATCTGAAGGTGGGTGGCGCATTTACATTGTAGATGTCTAAGGGCTCCAGTAACGACTTAACACCAGGTGGGCTGTGAGCTCGTAAACGCATATACGCAATAAAAATATAAAAAAAGACCGACGGTCCGAATGTTGTTGTTCGTAGCTTGTTTATATGGAAGCTTATCTTGAAAATGTCGTTAGCGAGATTCAGGCGTCTGTCCAAATATCTTGTGTCCTATGATGGCTAAGCATCTTCAGGTTTGCGATCCCCTACTGGCCTTGAAAAAGACATAAACAATTCTGATAGCGTTTATTATGTCCAACATCATCAGCCTGTATCTCTCCACTGCTGGATGTATGCCTCTCCCATAGTCCGCCACAATAAACGATCCTCCGCCTTCCGCATTCAATCTTTTCTAGCATATCGCCGCAAGTCATCGGTCCAATTATTATTATGTCCACTCGCGTTCGATGCCAGATATTACCGTCTCAATACGCATTGCGAGAAGCTAACTTAAAGTCATATTTCCGGAAGCCGGCGGACAATGCGCGCCTGCCTTAATTTCGCTGCACCTCTGCCGACGTATAAACAGTACCGGGGGCCCGGCGAATTGTCGGGTCCGATCACTTCACGGTCAGTCAAGTCTTTCTCGTGCATGGGACGGAGCGCGCTTTACAGATTTAGCTCCGGTAAATGTTTTGACGTGTATGACATGTTTGTACAGGCCTGCGTTGTGAGAACAAGGGTAGTTTTTTTTTATTTTTTTTATTGCTTATATGGGTGGACGAGCTCACAGCCCACCTGGTGTTAAGTGGTTACTGGAGCCCATAGACATCCACAACGTAAATGCGCCACCCACCTTGAGATACAAGTTCTAAGGTCTCATGTATAGTTACAACGGCTGCCCCACCCTTCTAACCGAAACGCATTACTGCTTCACGGCAGAAAATAGGCAGGGTGGTGGTACCCACCCGCGCGGACTCACAAGAGGTCGTACCACCAGTAATTACGCAAATTATAATTTTTGGGGGCTTCATTTTTATTACACGATGTTATTCCTTCACCGTGGAAGTCAATCGTGAACATTTGTTGAGTACGTATTTCATTAGAAAAATTGGTACCCGCCTGCGGGATTCGAACGCCGGTGCATCGCTCAACACGAATGCACCGGACGTCTTATACGTTAGGCCACGACTTGTTTGAGTTTGTTGTTGGTGGTAGGGTTATACCATAATCCTGCCGCGAAAGAGTGTGTTCCAGTTTGAAGGGCGGGGCAGCCGTTGTGCGTGTCTTGAAGTGGGTGACAGCATTTACAATATTCTTTGTCGTATCACTCTTGTCAGAGCGGTCGTGGTAGGGCTATACCATAATACTGCCGTGAAAGAGTGCGTTCCAGTTTGAAGGGTGGGGCAGCCGTTGTGCGTGTATTGAAGTGGGTGACAGCATTAGCAAATTTCTTTGTCGTATCACTCTTGTCAGAGCGGTCGTGGTAGGGTAGTACCATAATCCTGCCGCGAAAGAGTGCGTTCCAGTTTGAAGGGTGGGGCAGTCGTTGTGCGTGTATTGAAGTGGGTGACAGCATTTACAATCTTCTTTGTCGTATCACTCTTGTCAGAGCGGTCGTAGTAAGGTTATACCACAATCCTGCCGCGAAAGAGTGCGTTCCAATTCGAAGGGTGGGGCAGCCGTTGTGCGTGTCTTGAAGTGGGTGACAGCATTTGCAACTTTCTTTGTCGTATCACTCTTGTCAGAGCGGTCATAGTCGTCATTCGGTGTTCGCTGTGGGCAGATGTTATGCGCCTTACGAGCAATCGCCACTTATCCCGGTTCGTGGTGACCCTGGTACACTCATGTAAACAATAGTCAAATATCGACTTGATTTGGTCGGTCTATCGCATGGCCAACCTTTCACGCGATCTGGTGCCTTCTACTTTGCCCTGAACGAAAAGGCGCTCTGTGGAGTCTATAGGTTTCCGTTAACCCCTTGATATGATTTATTTAATTAAAAGAAAGTGTTGGTTTAACGTTTTTCTATATTTTGTTGTAAGTTTACCTCGCTGGTGGTGCTCAATTAAATTGGGCGTATTGTTAACCCGCACAGGTAGGTTTCTGCCCATTTTGCCGCGAAATTTTCACGCGTTAATATTTTTAGGGTAGGGCAACTGCTATGCCAGACCCTAACTTGATGATGATGATTCTTTTCTATCTCTCTTGTTTTAACTTACAGCGGTATTTAGGAGGGTCAGAATTCGGAGCTTTCAAAGCTCATTCTCCACCTACCTGTCTTTCCATGGGAAAAGGCGTTTGTGAATGACGGTCTAATGTCAAATTTTAATCGAGAAAACTAGGCACAAGCGAATACGCATCGTCTGCAAATATTTATGGCTCATGAATCCAAAGAGATCGTGCATTCCAGTGTGAACAAAGGGTTGTCCTTCGGTCGGTCACGTGTCGCCGTGTGGCCCATACTGCGTATACAAATTATGGCCCAGCGTTTCCCCTCTTAGCCGATTCGCTCCATTATAAGAACTTGATTCATGCATAAGTTTGTTGGCTTAGTGTATTGTTCCGATCGAATGGATTTGCTGTAATAATTTAATGCAAATTTTTGTATATATTTTTTTTTTTCAACGTGGACACGTACAATTGGATAGACTTCCACACTGATGAAATAAAAATCGAACCCGCAAAATTATAGTGGTGGTAGGACCTCTTGCGAGTCGGTAATGTGTTTTGGTTCGAAGGGTGGGGCAGCCGTTGTAACTATACTGAGACCATAGAACTCGTATCTCAAGGTGGGTGGCGGCATTTACGTTGTAGATGTCTCTAGGCTCCAGTAACCATTTAACACCAGGTGGGCTATGAGCTCGTCCATCCATCAAGCAACAAAAATAAAAACGTATTATGATCAAATTAGGCGGCCCCAAATTAAAATTGCCTGTCTTATGGGTATCAGAGACTATTTTTTTTATGATTGAAGGATCACTGATAGCCCGGAGGCCATTCCAGTTTCACCAGGACAGGTGGGCGAGCAAAGGCTCAGCCAGGAGGGGTGGGATTTGCTAACAGCTGCCCGAGCGCCTCCGAAGGAGACCTAACAACTCAAGAGCAACTGATTCGCGAATGAATCTACTACCGGATCGGAATCGCGAACCACTGAGAAGATCCGGCGATTTTACTGGTGGTAGGACCTCTTATGAGGCCGCGCGGGTAGGTACCACCACCCTGCCTGTTTCTGCCGTGAAGCAGTAATGCGTTTCGGTTTGAAAGGCGGGGCAGCCGTTGTAACTATACTTGAGACCTTAGAACTTATATCTCAAGGTGGGTGGCACATTTACGTTGTGGATGTCTATGGGCTCCAGTAACCACTTAACACCAGGCGGGCTGTGAGCACGTCCACCCATCCAAGCAATAAAAAAAAAGAGATTCCTTGCGAACTGATGAATGGTCTAGGTTGCACGTCGACCTCTTTGTCGAGTTCGACGAGTACGGTTACCGGGGTTCCGAAGCCAAGTCCTAGTGTTAGAGTTGAAGCTGTCTAATGCAAAGGTTATTGGATGTGATAGATCCGTAAGGACGTGACTAGAGACTATATACGTTAAAATATATACATATCGACGGGTGAATAGCTAATTGGGTTAAGCGACATTTTTGTAACCGGAGAGTCATTTAAAGTATAAAATTTGAAGAAAATATCATGACAAAAAAACTTCTTTGGCTATTTGAATATGGTAGATATAATTGAATTTTAATTAAAAACATCGAACTGTTGATACTAATACCAAATAAAATAGACCTTTGATTACCCTTTCACCTCTCGATTTATAGATAATAAACGACTAAATAAAGAGCAAAGGAACCTTTGCATTGCATGAATCTTTGCCCAATGTGGGAATCGAACTCACGACCTTCAAATGAAATAAAATTAAATCAAAAAAATTTATTCAACATAAATGAAAGTACATACTTGTTGAACGTCAAAAATAACTACCGCCAATTCACAAAAACTAGCCTCCGTCCTGAGAAGAACTGGCAAGAAACTCAGCGGGCACATTGTCTTTTCTTTTTTTTTTTTACTTCGGCGCAACAGTGATGGCCGCTAACTACTGCACCACCGAGTCACATGCATAAGATATATGCCACAACCATACATTACATACATACATACCCGATCCTGCGGACAGAATGGAAAGCAGGGTCCTCCCAATCCAATAACGGTGCTTTTAGATACCTAAAGCACCGTCGAACCCGTCGCTTGCGACGAAAGGCTCGACGAGTAAATTAACCCACAGCACAGCCCACTGAGTTTCTCGCCGGATCTTCTCAGTGGGTAGCGTTTCCGCTTCGGTGGTAGATTCTGCGAAGCACGGCTCTTGCTAGGGTTCGTGTTAGCAACGTCATTAGGTTTGAGCCCCGTGAGATCACCTACTAGTTAAGGTTACGCTGAAATAGCCTCTCAAGGCTATCCGCTTAGGTAGAAAAACGACAATAAGTCTTCTCACGCGGACAGTGGAAGAGCAGTGGTTCCTTCGAGAATTGGGAGTCTTCGCCTGACAGAGGACGCATATGGGCCGATAGGCAGAAGTCCACTCAAATCCGAACACCAAATTATCGATAACCGAGAATACTAAGACATTTCGGTACCATTAGGACTAGCAGTCTGCGGCGGGTAGCCATCATAGAGCACAAGATATGGAAGATATTCCCTTTGTTGTGTACCTATAAGATATTGTTTAAGACGTTTGGAACAAACTACAGTTTTGAATAATATACTACCTATCCTCTGGTTATTTATAAAAAATATTTTTCTGTACTCTTCCGTTTCATTTTACATATAACGACCCAACAGTGGCTTGAGGTCTGGTAGTTTGTTCGCTGTTCGGTAATTGCTGAAT
This sequence comes from Bombyx mandarina, assembly GCF_003987935.1. The sequence continues at coordinate 299,920 of NW_021011617.1, forward strand.
AGCACGTGAGTTAGTCCACTGACTCCCACAGACAGAGCCCACTGAGTTTCTCGCCGGATCTTCTCAGTGGGTCGCGACTTCGATCCGGTGGTAGATTCTGCGAAGCACTGCTCTTGCTAGGCCTAGTAAATTATCTCAGGTTAAGCCCGTGAGCTCTCCTATGTGTCCGGGCGTACCTGAAATAAGCCCCTAGGCTACCATCGAATAAGTAGTGAGAAAAAAAAACTTTACAAATTCTTGTTTGCATATACGGTACGAGTTCAAATTCAAATTCAAATTCAAAATCATTTATTTCAACTTAGATGTCAGTATAACACACTTGTTGAATGTCAAAATATAAATAACAAATGTTAACTCTACCACCGGTTCCAAAAAAAAAGTCACAGTCCTGAGAAGAACCGGCGAAACAAACTCAGCGGGCTTTCTTTTTTTGTTTTTTCTCAATTTTTTTTTTTTAATTTGTAAAAATATTTGCAAAAAACGAAAAAACAAGTCAAAAAATACAATTACAAAATAATAATAATAATGAAAAATGAAAAGGCCAGGAGCGAACGCCTCATTTCCACGTAGTGCCATCTAGTAGATAATCCTTAACTTTATAATATACCTTGTTGCACAAACGTTCCTTGACAGTTTTCTTAAATCTATGATCTGCTAAGTCTGCGATAATTACAGCCTCTTAATATAGCAACAAAATGTTCTTATCAAAGCACTTCGTTCGAGTAATCTGCCGAGTATTGTGCTTGAAGACACATTCGCTCTATTGAAACAAAACAAAATCAACTTTACGAGTACTGTCATTAAGTTCTTTGTTCTAAATTATAAGAGCGAATCGCATTGGAGAGCATATCACTGAAGGCTACTTGTTGTAATCAGTGTTTAAGTACACGAAAACCGAACAATCCCTTTAAGCACACGAATGGAATTGATTATGGTTGGTGTGTCGGTCGCGTGCATCAGCTATGACCCGCTAAGCTAATATCAGCTGAAATATATCACACAATACATTTCAATATGTAGTGTAGTGGTAGGCAGCAGTTTGGCGCTGCACCTGGCATTGCTGAAGTCCATGGGCGACTGTAACCGTTCACCATCAGGTCGACTGTATGCTTAAGGGAAATAAAAAATATATTTCAAACACGATAACCGAGAGGAGCTTTTTTTCGGACGCAATTTTCAACCGCAACACTAAAGCGCCCTAAGCCGTGCTTAATAAGTCTACAGAAACGCCGCGCCACGCCTCCGCCATAACGAGTATCGGATTCCCACAAACACGAGATAATTAAACGAAAACTACAAAGCTGCAACCCCGAGGCGTTCACACTTCACATTCAAATGAGCTTAGCCCTCTTGTTGCGGGTGTCGGAACCGCAGGGAGAGGTCCTTAATGAGGGACGAACTTTTAAACTGTGCCATCCTGTCGAGCTTGTCATTGTCCACGGATAGATGTCCCAGCGAGAGTATCCCACCCGACTTAGGACTCTATTGGGCAACCAAAAACGCTCAGAGGAAATAACAAAACCAGCTTATCGATTGGAATAATATCAATTGGCATTGATGTTTTTTCAGGATTTCCATAATAGTGCCAGGAAAGTTGTCTTTGTTCTTGACATTATTAGGAAATTACAGAAAAAAACGTTATAAAATGTATGTAGTTTTATCCTATTGGGATTTGAAAATCGAACTCTTAGCGTACGTTTTTATTATAATAATATGCAAATCATGGAAACAAAAGTAAAAGAAACACCAACAGAAGAAATAGAAAAAGTATCTCCCCCATATGACATCTTACAATGGATTACGTGAAGCATGTAGTTCATCGTAAAACTCATGCCGTATCTATCCAGCAAAGAGGACATGTTGCGCTGACTCTGGATAATGAGGGATAAGGGTATGAAGTTTTTTATTTCATATTAGATTCACCGAGCCAGTATGTGAGCTCACGGGGCTCTAACTTGGTGACGTTGCTAACACTAGTCCTAACAAGAGCAGGGTTTCGCAGAATCTACCACTTGATCGGAATCGCGGCCCACTGAGAAGATCCGACGAGAAACTCAGTAGGCTGGGGCGTGAAGAATTACACCTATTTAGTATTGAAGGATTCGAACTAGGCCAAATGTAGCTTATTTAATGATCCAATTCAGTCTTATGCTCAACCATCGCTATATCTTGAGATGGAAATAGCAAAATCAAAGTCAACTCGGTTTTAAGTGTTTATTTTGTACCGTTGTCAACTTTTTGAAAATATAGATACGCCCTCGAGTCTGCAGTCCATGGTCTACTAGTCAACGTGACCGAGTTCACAAAGGTTACCGTGGCCCGTAAACATCTTAACGTAAATCCTGTCAACAGATCCCGCCAACCTTAACAGATGAGGTCAAGTAATACTAGTTTTACGTTTTAATATCGCGTTTTGAATTATCATTACATTGTTTACTTTATTTCGAATGCTTTACGGTTTCGTTGGTCACAGACGAATAAAGCATTATTCGTCACGTCACATCCATAGCACATCGTTTGGAACCTCTGGGTCTGCCGAGGGACTTCTGCTCCCTCTGTATTTTGTACCGTATGTTCCATGGGAAGTGCTTTAAGGAATTGTTTGAGATGATCCCCTCATCTCCTTTTTATCATCGCACCTCCCGCCATCGGAGTAGAGTTCATCCATATTATCTGGAACCGCTGCGTTTATCGACAGTGTGTTTCCAGAGGTCTTTTTTGCCACGTACTATTCGGCTATGGAATGAGCTCCCCTCCACGGTGTTTCCTGAGCGCTATGACATGTCCTTCTTCAAACGAGGCTTGTAGAGAGTATTAAACGGTAGGCAGCGGCTTGGCTCTGCTCCTGGCATTGCTGAAGTCTATGGGCAACGGTAACCACTCACCATCAGGTGAGCCGTAAGCTCGTATGCCTCAATAAAAAAACATTGCAAACGGTAATAAGTATTGAATCTTTAATAATAATCTGGTATCGCTGTGTTTCTATTAGGGCGTTTTTTGGTCAATCCATACCGCATCCATCAACACACTCTGTCTGTTTGTCAATCAACGTCTGATTTTCGATAGACTTTAGCGTCGTTTCGCTTTATGATCCTCGATGACGCGCCAAGACAATTGGACTATGGAAGCTCGGCTCAAGATATGTAGATTAACCACAAACCTTGATTCAATTTAACGAGGATGCTGACTCAGTTATCTGCACGTACTAATGAGAATTCCGGACATCCCCGGGCGCCACGAGAGCCTTTGTATTTATATTGTTCGGTTCTCCCCTTGAACGTGGAAAGGAGTGTGCGCTTTGAGATTTCGTCGGCCTCAATTTAATTACGCTGAGGATGATGAATGTCCATACGTTTTGAGTTCAAACGAGAATGTGGTGCAGGAATAACTGTGGCGTATTAAATTGTTTTGTTTATATCGACAGAGGAACATCAAAACAAAGTCTTGAAAGACTAACCCACTGACTTTCTCGCCGAATCTTCTCAGTGGATCGCGTTTCCGATCCGGTGCTAGATTCTGCGAAGTACTGCTCTTGCAATTTTTTTTTTTTTTTTTTTTTATTGCTTCGATGGGTGGACGAGCTCACAGCCCACCTGGTGTTAAGTGGTTACTGGAGCCCATAGACATCCACAACGTAAATGCGCCACCCACCTTGAGATACAGGTTCTAAGGTCTCATGTATAGTTACAACGGCTGCCCCACCCTTCAAACCGAAACGCATTACTGCTTCACGGCAGAAATAGGCAGGGTGGTGGTACCCACCCGCGCGGACTCACAAGAGGTCCTACCACCAGTAAAAAGCTAGTAGGTAGTAGTCTAGTTTTGCTAGTAGGTCCAGTGCTAGCAAAACTCCCGGTTTGAGCCCCGTGAGCTAACCTACACGTCAATGCTGAAATAGCCTCTCAAGACTATCAGCATAGGTAGGAAAAAACATTTTTTTTTTTTTTTTTTTTTTTTTTTTTTTCGGGTAGAGGGCCGAACCTCCTACGAGGTCCCCGCGCAAAAGGGGCGCGCGGGGTATGTGAGACTCAACGATCTGCATGGTGTTGTGAGCAGACCGCGGGCCCAAGGATTTTAGGACCCACCCACTAAACGACTCCCCTGCACTCTTACACCCGACGTCCGATCCCCTCCGAGGTCAGAACCCGGATGAGGTAGGGGGGCTACCGCGGTCAACACTACAACCAGACGGCGCGGCTCACCCCAAGGACGCCCAGCCGACGGAGCCTTCGAGGCGAATCGAAGGCTCTGAAACGTCGGCCGTCTCGGTACGGCAGCCCGTCGGGCCGCCCAGACGGTGCCGCTGGTGTCCCGGAATACCCCGCTGGACCAGAACCAGCCTGCCGGGTCGGGACGCGATACACCGTCGACCGGTCGCTCTAATCACTCCACGGCGGCGCGCTAGAGTGCTGGTAGCGCGCCGCGCGGCCTCACCCCCTCAGGTCGCCCCTTGACCTTCACCGGGGGGAGGCCGCCACCTACAGGGGAGGAAAAAACATAATGAAAGACTTGTTTTTATTGTTGATTGGGCGTGTTGTGAGCTAGGCATTTCTGCTGCTATAGAATTGAGATTTAAGTAGAAATCATGTTTCAATGTTCAAAGTCATCATGGCCTAAAGGATAAGACTTCCAATGCATTCGTATCAAGCGATGCACCGCTGTTCGAATTCCACTGGCAAGTATTATTTTAGCCGGGTCAGCTAGTGTAAAATAATTATCAAACTTTGTATCACTATGGTCATTACTAAAACCTACAATTATCCTCTTCCCGAAATTTTACATACGTCTCATTATCTTGAAGCCAAAATTTTTGAAGGTTTCACTTCTACCAGGTGTGAATTGCGCACATGCTTTTTTTTTAAAGTGACTCCAAGGGCCTCGCTTTTCCTGCTATTCCTTTTATTCGTCACGCACTGTCAAAATTGACATCTGTCAAATTCAATCACGAAATGAGAAACATCAAAACGGCCGTTATTGCAGAGAGCAGTACATAAATTCAATAAAGCATAACACTTAACTGTTTATACCGGAGTTAAAGCTAAAGTAACAGACACTGATTAATGCGATTTTAATCCTCGCATAAAGCCCTCAGATCCGACCCTGTATTAATCGCTTACCCAACCCGAAAAGTCATAAGTTCAGCACTCTTCACAGAAATATCAGCCCTATCCGCTCTAGCTTAAATATCATTCTCGTTTCACCGAAACCAGCGAACATTTGGTCCGAAAGGATTTCTAACTTTTAAAACTGACTTCAAAAGGCTTTACGTCGAGTTTTCGATCTCCGAAGCGTCGAGCGCAAGCGATCCTGAACCTTAATGCAATGAGAATTATTTATAAATTGGATACAATTTGGAATGCGGCATCAATAACCATTAAGCCGGTTCGGTTTAACAGAAGTCGCGACTGACAGAGATGGTAGCATGCGTTCCCGCCGAAGAAAGAAAGAGATGTAGGGTATTTTAATAATTCCGCTTGTGATTTAGGGATGTTGGACAGATGAGGCCAGCACCTGATCTCATTTGATTTTATTTTCCAATTATTGAAATACGATTGCAATTTGAGTACGGCTGGCACTAATTGAATCACAATGATGGAGCTCTAGATTGTAATGTGTGGCGATGAAGCGATGACTTCAACTAAAGTAACTATAACTTTATTTACTGGTGGTAGGACCTTTTGTGAGTCCGCGCGGGTGGGTACCACCAGCCTGCCTATTTCGGTGGGTGGCGCATTTACGTTGTGGATGTCTATCGGCTCCAGTAACCACTTAACACCAGGTGGGCTGTGAGCTCGTCCACCCAACTAAGCAATAAAAAAAATGATGACATTAGTCCTGGCATGTTGGAAATGCTATAAGCGTTGCATAGCATCTTCAAAACTTATTTTGGTGAGAGTGAGTTGAAAACACGAAAAAAAAGTGGATTTATAATATGTAGTTTAAGTAACCACAGTATTTTAGGGCACTAATGTAGGTAAGTCGAACAAAAAATACACTTAAAAGTACCTTCGTCCAGAAGTCTTAGACTTACACTAAAGGCTTCTTAATAGATATTATATCATTGTAGAAAACTATATTTTCTGTAGGTGTATCTACGTCTCAAGCACCGGTGGTAGGACGTCATTTACTTTGTAAATGTCGATAGGCTCCGGTAACCACCTAACACCAGGTGAGCCGGGAGCTCGTCCGCCAATCTAACCAATAAATAAAATAAATAATAGTTTAAAAAACTAAAAAAATACGTTTTTATAGAAAATGTAACTAAAAAATAGTAAATAAATTTTAATAAATTTTAGTATAAAAATAGTGTAAGAAAAAATTATTTTATTGTAAAAAATCATTTTGGGATGCTTTTCAGGATATTATCAAAATAACCCTTCTACTCATTCATATCTATTCATAAAATATTTATAATTGTTGATACCATGCACTATTTTTTATTACACTATTTTTTCTTACACTATTTTTAATTAAAATTTATTATCTCTTTTTAGTTGGATTTTCTATAAACGCGTTTTTTTTGTTTTTTTTTTTACTATTATTTATTTTTCATTTTTTAGTTGAATTTCAATTTTTCCATTATTATTTTTCAATTTTTAAAAAATTTCATCATTCGTTCATGAATCAGTCGGTAACTTATTCGAGAAATAGGTGATCGGCGCGCCTGGTAGTTTCCCTTCTTGCTCTTGACGCAGACATTCCGGGTCTCAGGAAAATAAAAAATCGCTAATCCTGATTACCTAGTAAGGATAACGGATCAAACTGCTTAAAATATTAAATTATCATCGTTCCTTAATAAGTATACCAAATTTCGAGTTAATCCGACGTTTTGAAGGGGGTCAAAATCATGTTTAAAGATTCCGTTACATACTAACATACATAGGTACACTAATAAAAGCGTAGGTATTAAAAACCCCAAGATCGCATCTTAAAATTGGTTTTAATTGTGATTGCGGTTCACAAAATTGAAGGAAATACCACACCGGACAACCAATCTGTCACTTCAAGCTTACCCATTAATATCAAGAAACGAAAAAAAAAACACCAATATTTTCCAATTAATACGTGAAGCAAAAACTTTGTATCCCTTTTTACGAAAATTGCGCGGACGGAGGAGTATGAAATTTTCTACACTTATAGAGAATATAGAGAAGAAGTGCACAATGCTAATTTTTTTTTTTTAAATAATGCATAAAAGATACATTAAATCAATAAAGAAAACATTACACACACTACATACCATGTATTTGACGCACACACGCATGCATACTATTTATTGTCAAACTTTTGTTCTTGACGTCTGTTGTCAAATTGAGATTAAATATTGTTTGTCTTTGTTAATATTTTTTATAGTATAGTCTTGGTGAAATTTGTCATTATAGAAGTATAAAATACAATCATAATAGTGTACAAACTAACAATTCTAATTAATTATAGTCGAATTTCGACTACTGCGGGACCTCTAGTATTTTCAAACAGCCAAATCTTAAGTGTCAACCGAATTGAACCCGAAAACCGCTAATGCTTCGTCCCTTTCATTTCCACACGAAACTATCGTGAGCCCCGTCTCTTTCTTACGCCGCCGGAAATGAGATCTCAAAGATGGCTGCGGCCGGATGTGGGAGGGGCTTTTGATTTATAGTAGGTGGGGTTCTGAACTATCTCACTATAGAATTAAGGAATGTTCAGAATTTAGTGAGGTTCGATTTTCGGATAGTGAATTGAACGGGAGTGACTGAATCAAATAGATTATATCATTTTTTTTACTTTACTTTAACTTTTATACCAAAAGAAAAAGATTTAATTTTCTAAAGTTACTTAATGTTTTACTGGTGGTAGGACCTCTAGTGAGTCCGCGCGGGTAGGTACCACCATCCTGCCTATTTCTACCGTGAAGCAGTAATGCGTTTCGGTTTGAAGGGTGGGGCAGCCGTTGTAACTATACCTGAGACCTTAGAACTTACATCTCAAGGTGGGTGGCGCATTTACGTCATAGATGTCTATGGGCTCCAGTAACCACTTAACACCAGGTGGGCTGTGAGCTCGTCCACCCATCTAAGCAATAAAAAAAAAAGTTAATCGTAATTAATTTTTTTCGTTTTTTTTATTGCCTTTGTAGGCAGATGAGCGTACAACCCACCTGATGGTGAGTGTTTACCGTCGCCCATGGACGTCAGCAATGCCCGGGACAGAGCCAAGCCGCTGCCTACCGTTATATTGGTGCCTTCGAGTGGCGCACGTAATTAAAACTATTTTTAACGGTTTGTCTGTTTAGAGATTACGTGACCACGCAAACCGTAACGTAGCTATTCGAATCATTTACGTCTGCCGTAGACTCGAACATACGTACTGTTATAATATCCGATTACAACATGGTTAGTATAAAGTAAACTGCTGACCTAGCCTCAGTTGTTTACTTCGTTTCTAAGTAATGACACAAATCAAAAGCTTCGTCAGCATTTCCGTTACCACAGAAAGCAGATCGGTTTGAAACCTCGTCGTGGACACTTATCTAAAACGTGTATTTTCATATAATAAAATTACATTTTTCAGTGTCTGTAAAAAGTTTTTTTTTTAAAAAGTCTCCATCATCCCACATCGTAACAGTACCCATCACATCGGCACGCGACAATGCGAATGATTGGTCGTCGCCTACCAACTTCAAGTTTCGTCTATTACTGGTGAAGACGTCTTGTGTGTCCGCACGGGTAGGTACCACCACCTCGTCTATTTCTGCCATGAAGCAGTAATGCGTTTCGGTTTGAAGGGCGGGGCAGCCGTTGTACTGTTAAAAGTGAGACCTTAGAATTCAGTACGGGTGGCGGCATTTGCGTTGTAGTTGTCTATGGGCTCCGTTAACCAATTAGCACCAGGTGGACCATGAGCTTGTTCAGCCATTTAAGCAATAAAAAAACCCTTTTAGCTTCACTGACTTCAAAAAAGACGGAGGTTCTTATAACACGATATTTTTTGTTACCTCTGAACTATTTTTAGGTGAATTTTGATGATTGTTTTATTATTCGAAAGCTAGTGCTTCGTAGTAATATTATACCATTTAAACATTATCAAGGTCTGACCAGTAGTTTTTGAGTTCTCCTTAATAATGTAGATTCTAATATTTTAATTTTACTTCGACTGCATTGATTATAATTTCTTTTGTTTTTTTTGGATAAAGTCAGATTTGTTTTTTGTTGTTGTGTGTTTTTGCCTTGACAAGATCCGCCAATTAGAGGTTTTAACTACCTAACTTTTTAACCAATAAAAAATCATTCTAATATTTTCGTTCCTTGTAAAGACATTTAAATCACACCATGAAATCCTCAATTACGACGAGCGAACTAACCCATAGACACACCTCACTTTACCCCAGCTTAGAGTGGTAGATTCTGCCAACCAACGCTCTTTCTAGAGCCAATGCTAGTCGTGGATAATGACTTTCCAAGATTCCGTCACATACAAAGAAAGCGCGCTAATAAAAACGGTTCAAAAAGAAACCACGTAACTCCGATCGCACTTCCTACTACAAATAAGGCCGAACGGGTTTGTACCTTCATGCCTTCGGTCGCGAAGTAGTCACACCACATATGTACATATTAATATCGACTTTATTTCCTCTTTGTTCTTTGCAAACATAAATGATTATAAGCTACCATAATCTCGCTTTTACCATCGCACCGCCCGCCACCGCAGTAGAGTTCATCCATACTACTTGTAGCCACTTTTTTGCCACGTACCATCCGGCTTTGGAATGAGCTCCCCTCTACGGTATTTCCCGAGCGCTATGACATATCCTTCAAACGAGGCTTGTGGAGAGTATTAAGCGGTAGGCAGCGGCTCGGCTCTGCCCCTGGCATTGCTGAAGGCCATGGGCGACGGTAACCACTGACCTTCAGGTGGGCCGTATGTTCCTCTGCCTACAAGGGCAATAAAAAAAAAACATTTTTTTAATATCCGCGCGCTCTGGTGCAGAATACAATAAGAAACAGCGTCGTATCTGCACGTAGAGTTTAATGGTATACGCGGTTCGAAGTCGGGTGAGGCAATAAAATCAAATGGGAGCCCCCACACTCCGAGGGGTGTTTGGGCGGGACTTGTAACAGGTCATGTGACATTTTTATACCCCTGAAATTGTCGGGAGGAAATTTCAAATGTATTTTTCTTTTTATTTCACGTATGAAAAAAAAGGAAGCGAATAATTCAATGATGCGACTTACACGTTTTTTATCTTCCGAGTANGAAGTCGGGCGAGGCAATAAAATCAAATGGGAGCCCCCACACTCCGAGGGGTGTTTGGGCGGGACTTGTAACAGGTCATGTGACATTTTTATACCCCTGAAATTGTCGGGAGGAAATTTCAAATGTATTTTTCTTTTTATTTCACGTATGAAAAAAAAGGAAGCGAATAATTCAATGATGCGACTTACACGTTTTTTATCTTCCGAGTAATCGCTTACAATATTTAAGTTTGTTTAGTTGTTATCTATATATTAATACGTGAAGCAAAAAAATTGTATCCCTTTTTACGAAAATTGCGCGGACGGAGGAGTATGAAATTTCCCACACTTATAGAGATTATAGAGAAGGAGTGCAGAATGTTAATATTTTCTTAAATTATGCATAAAAAATACATTAAATCAATAAAAAAAAACATTACACACACTACCGTGTATTCGACACACACACGCATGCATAATATTTGTTTATTGTCAAACTTTTCTTATTTAAAGTCTGTGGTAAAATTGACAATAGATTAATATTTTGTTGTTTTTTATTAATATTTGTCTAAAGTGTAGTCTTGGCGAAATCTGTGATTATAGAAGTAAAATAGTCTTTGAAAATAGAATCATAATAGTGTACAAACTTACAATTTCAATTAACTATAGTCGAATTTCGACTACTGCGGGACCTCTAGTTAAAGATTAATCGTAACGTTATTAAAGAGGGATCTTTAAAAATAATATATCGTAGCATGAAAAATATACAAACGGAATTAATGTACCTAATTGAAATTAATGAAAAACTGTTTATATCGATTTAATAATGTGATGCAAGCTAATCTTAATTGTTAATACAATTTGCATTATAATTGGATTGTTTAATTCAGTATTGACGCTTACGTTTTTTTTATTGCTTAGATGGGTAGACGAGCTCACTGCCCACTTGGTGTTAAGTGGTTACTGGAGCCCATAGACATCTACTTCGTAAATGCGCCACCCACCTTGAGATATAACTTCTAAGGTCTCAAGTATAGTTACAACGGCTGTCCAACCCTTCAAACCAAAACGCATTACTGCTTCACGGTAGAAGTAGACAGGGTGGTGGTAACTACCCGCGCGGACTCACAAGAGGTCCTACCACCAGTGGTACGTCGACACCCCTAAAGCGGTATCGGAGTGGTGTCATCATCAGGCCTTATGCACTCACCATACCGTGGTGCCTATTTCCTGGACTTAGCCCACTGAGTTTCTCGGTGGATCTTCTCAGTGGGTCGCGTTTCCGATCCGCTGGTAGATTCTGCGAAGCACTGCTCTTGCTAGGGTCAGTATTAGCAACACTTCCGGTTTGTATCCCGTCCTACATGTTAGGGCGAAGCTAAAATAGCCTCTCAAGGCTATCGGCATAGGTAGGAGAAAAAAAAAGTAGATTTTTGCATCATCGACGTGTCGATCGGATTTCTAAGTTACACCCCCAAAAGCCTTTTAAGCTTCGCGGCCTAAAAATTAAGACGTCCCGTGTACTCGTGTCGAGCGATGCGACCGTGCCGGTATTCGAATCCCGCATAATAAAATGACTTCCACGGTGAAGGAATAACGTCGTGTAATAAAAATCAAATTCATATAAATTATAATTAGCGTATTTATTGGTGGTAAGGCGTCTTCAGACTAATTGCCTACGAATCAAATCCGCAAAATTATAATTTGCGTAATTACTAGTGGTAGGACCTCTTGTGAGTCCGCACGGGTAGGCACCACCACCCTGCCTATTCCTGCCGTAAAGCAGTAATGTGTTTCGGTTTGAATGGTGTGGAAGCCGTTGTAACTATACTGAGACCTTAGACCTCATATCTCAAGGTTTACGCATTTACGCTGTGGACGTCTAAGGGCTCCAGTAACCACTTAACAGCAGGTGGGCTGTGAGTGTACCCAACTAAGCAATAAAGAAAAACAAAAAAACCTAAACATCAGCCCGCTGAGTTTCTCGCCGGTACTTCTCAGCGGATCCCGATTCCGATCCGGTAGTAGATTCATTCGCGAAGCAGTTACTCTTGAGTTGTTAGGCTTTGAAGGCGCTCGGGTAGCTGTTAGCAAATCCCACCCCTCCTGGTTGAGCCTCTACTCGCCCACCTGTCCTGGTTAAACTGGACGGAGTACGGTAAAGCTTCGTCAATGTCTGAATAGTTTTAAATGTCTTAATTTCACGTTGTATCTCTAGCCGTTTATTAACTCGGACGCTTTGTTGTAGCCGTGCAAAATGAAAGGCAGCCCAGGAATACCGCGACCATTCGGCCTGAAGCTCTGCGGGAGATGGACCAGGAAAGAGCCCTGCGGGAAGCGGCGGTGGCTGTGGGCGTTTTCGGGTGAGCCCTCCTCAATTCAATGTCTCAAGTAGATAATACAGCGGGTAGCAACCGCAAGAGACAAGATACGAAGTCGTCGTGGCCTAAAGGATAAGACGGCCGGTGCGAATGCACAAACACATTACTGCTTCACGGCAGAAATAGGCAGAGTGGTGGTACCTACCCGTGAGGATTCACAAGACATCCTACCACCAGTAAAAATCTTCGAATGAGGATTTGTTTTAGTTTAAATTTGCTATTAACAGCCCGTTTTAATGGAACACGAATGAAAGGAGAGCCTTTAAAACACAATGGCGCTGAAAAACGTAGGCACTAAAGTTTGAAACTAAGCGAGCGTAAGCGTTGCCTTGTTGACGCGTCGTCGCACATTGGCGCGACAAAAGAATATACCCTTTTGAAGTATACAGTCTGTGTAGATGCTGTGAAGAAACATTTATGTGCCATATCTCGTAGTACACAAAGAACGCGGCGAGTTTCCGGGAGAAAAGTCAAAGGATGGTTCGCGCGCGTTTCTAAATTCGAAATTCGAATTATGAAATTCTAGAACGCGATTCTAGAAGGGTCTATGACATGTCCTTCTTTAAAAGAGGCTTGTGGAGAGTATTAAGCGGTAGGCTGTGGGCTAGCTCTGCCCCTGGCATTGCTGAGGTCCATGGGCGACGGTAACCACTCACCATCAGGTGGGCCATATGCTCGCTTGCCTACAAGGCCAATAAAAAAAGAGTTTTTTTTCTTTTGGGACCATCAAACTGCCTTGGGTCTGGCTGCTTTGCTTCGCGGTAGAATACAGAATTGTACTACCTATTCTATTCTATTTTATTCTATTAGCCCACAGACGTCCACTGCTGGACATAGACCTCTCCCAAGTCTCACCACAAAGATAGGTACTGGGCTGCTTGCATCCAGTGGATAGCCGCAAACCTCAATAGATCGTCGGTTCATCTCCCTACCTACTTTGTATTACCTAATGACGCCTGATAACTAATACGCATATCCGTAAAAAAAATACGGCTACAACAAGAGCAAAAGCAAATCAGGTGTTGATATGTGGACTTTGTTGATGTGTACACTAGAATGGGCAGTCAAATGGAGTGGCTCAAAGGCTGGCAGGTCGCGGGCCTAATGATCCGGTACAACCTTTGATCGCATTACTCTGGCCCTCGGTTTGATCTGGGCTGTATGACGTCGAAGTCGTTGCTATTTAAAGCACGATGCTAATGTCGTTTATACGTTATCGTGTTCTTTATACAAATGAAATAAATTAAAATTAGGACTCTTTGGCGGGAACGCGAGGAGCGAAGTTGTGTGATTTTTTTTTAATTTTGTCTATTTAGTGTTTCGTCAGGTTTAAATGATGAATGGTGGTTTATTAATTGTTTAATATCTGTAAAAGTTCACAAATGTGGGAAAATGAAACAAAACCGCTGGACGTAACTTCTCGAGATCCTCCAAAAAGTCCACTGAAAAAATCACAGTAGGTAAATGACCACCATTTTACTGAAATTATATTTCATCCTATATCATTTCATCTCATTTCATTTCATTTCATCCCAGTTGATTAATCATCTTCATTTCATCTCATTTCACTCCATATTATCATTTTTCATAAAAATAAGAATATGAATTAAAATAAGACATAACTTAAAGGTCTTAGTTACCAGGTCATAAAATCCCTTAAAAAAAATCAACCGTGAATTTTTTGATGAAATGAAATGAAGATGATTAATTTGAGACATTATTCAACTGGGATGAAATTAAATGAAATGGGATGAAATGTAATCTCAGTAAAATGGTGGTCATTTATTGAGATTTTTTCAGTGGACTTTTGGAGGATCCCAAGAAGTTACATCCACCGTTTAATAAGTTACATACAGGTCCCGAGAAGTTACATACAGGTTAATAAACCACCGTTATTACACATTAAAACCTGAAGAAACACTAAACAGACAAAATAAAGCAAATCACACAACTTCACTCCAGGCGTTCCCGCCAAAAATTCCTCACGGTTGATTCGATTAAACACTCGCACAGATTATTCAGAATGCGTTATTGGCTCCATCTATTATTCATTATTCGAACTAGCGCCAGAACTAGCCGCGCACAAATATTTGAGAGTCAAATAATCCAATCCAGTGATAGTGTTGAACGTTGTCTCACTAAATCATATGTGTAGTTAATGCTAATGTAATATTATGCGAGTGATATTCCAATGGGGTCCGGTTATGGGGGAGAAAGTGATGTGTTTTTCACGTCCAATCTCTTTGGGAACAAAAATAATGCCGGTATAGTATTGTTTTTTTTCTGTAGCAATAGAAATATGAGAGAGACTATCGAAACAGCATTTATTCTTCGAATTTAATTATCGTATATTTTTTATTTGAATCGATTTAGATCAAGTCGATAAGTGCGTCGAAATTTGAGCTTTACGTATAACCGCAATATGATATATTTTTGTTTTATGGCTTAGATGGTTGGACGAGCTCACAGCCTACCTGGTGTCAAGTAGTTACCGGAGCCCATAGACATCTACAACGTAAATGCGCCTTCCACCTTGAGATATAAGTTCTTAAGTATAGTTAAAACGGATACGCCACCCTTGAAACCGAAACGCATTGCTGCTTCACGGCAGAAATAGGCGCGGTGGTGGTACCTACCCGCGCGGACTCATAAGAGGTCCTACTACCAGTAATTACGCAGATAATAATTTTATTACACGATGTTATTCCTTCACCGTGGAAGTGAATCGTGAACATTTGTTAAGTACGTATTTCATTACAAAAATTGGTACCCGCCGGCGGGATTCGAACACCGGTATATCGCTAGATACGAATGCAACGTCTTATCCTTTAGACTAGTTTAGACCATGACGACTTCAAAATTTCAAAACTTTTTATTGAATAGACCCCCTGTATCCCTGGCGATGGCGTTGTCACCGGCGCGCTACCCACTGCTGTCGCCACCCTACGCGCCGCCCCAGCCGCCGGCGCAGCCCGACTCCTCGAGGGACCACGACGACAGAGCACACACCGATAGTGACGGTAAGATATTGTTACGCTGGTAACAGCAACGCATCTATCGCCGAATAGTCAAACGAATATCGAAAAATCTAGTAACATCTAGAGCGTGCGAGAAGTACAAGGCCATCTATTGTCAGATAGCGGAAACACAATAATAGAAACGTGTGGAATATTCTCGACGATTCCAGGGATTTCGTCTCGACTATAAAAGCGTTGCAGAGATTGCACGCAGTCAGTTAGTAATCGGATCTACTCGAAGCGGAAGAAGTGAATTGAGAATTTTAAAGTGTTTTAAGTGTTCTAAATGTTGAATACAGTTTTTAAGTTGTATTCCGGTAGAATTTTTATTTATCCCGAACCCCAGCGCGTAACAATATTACAGTCAAGGACACACACACACACACACACACAGCACATTTTATTTGTCGAAGAACAGTTTTTTTTTCTATCTAAGCTCCTAAGGGCCTTGAGACGCTCAGCGTAACCCTAAGAAGTAGGTGAGCTCACGGGGCTCAAACCTGACGACGTTGCTAACACTAGCCCTAGCAAGGGCAGTGCTTCGCAGAATCTACCATCGGGTCGGAATCCCGACCCGCTGAAAAGATCTCGCGAAAAACTCAGTGGGCTGTGTCTGTGGGTTAATTTACTCGCCGAGCCCTTCGTCGCAAGCGACGAATTCGACGAGAACGATGACCGGTGCTTGANAGGTGAGCTCACGGGGCTCAAACCTGACGACGTTGCTAACACTAGCCCTAGCAAGGGCAGTGCTTCGCAGAATCTACCATCGGGTCGGAATCCCGACCCGCTGAAAAGATCTCGCGAAAAACTCAGTGGGCTGTGTCTGTGGGTTAATTTACTCGCCGAGCCCTTCGTCGCAAGCGACGAATTCGACGAGAACGATGACCGGTGCTTGAATTACCTAAAAGTACTGTTAGTGGATCTGGAGGATCCGAAATGACGTGTAGAAAAAGATCAGTGCGCTTAGTGCGAGGTTTAACGTTCTCGATAGCGTAAAAGTTAACTCACTTTCGTATGGAGTTGGAAATTTTGTCTACGTTTGCCGCTAGGGGCGCTGTTACAACTGCAGACAAATTTTAGTTAACTTTTACGCTATCGAGAACGTTAAAACACTCGCACTAAGCACACAGCATTCTTGAATTTTAAAAACCCTTTTAGTAATAATGATTAGCCCCTGCCCAATCCACATACTCAAAGTACCAGTAAAAGTGAGTCCTTCGCATCTACTATTGTTAATGCAACAGCATGCCCACAGGTTCTGGTTCATCGAATAGCCACAATATGCTGCGTATAGTATCTAATTGTATTGTCTAATGCTAGTACCTGATAGCTATCCACACAGCCGAGGATAGGCAGGAGTGGCGCAGTGGAGAAAGTTATTAGAAAAAGGCACGACCTTCAGCATTGAGGGAGAGAGGAGTATCTGATGCTCGTTTATAATAAAATCTTAACAACGGACATTCTTCTATATTCATCTCTTTCTTAGACTAAATGAAATTGAAGTTATTATTATTATTTTTATTGCCTAGATGTGTGGACGAGCTCACAGCCCACCTAGTATTAAGTGATCACTGGAGCCCATAGATATCTACAACGTAAATGCGCTCCTTGAGATACAAGTTCTAAGGTCTCATTATAGTTAAACCGGCTACCCCACCCTTCAAACCGAAACACATTGCTGCTTCACGGTAGAAATAGGCGGGGTGGTGGTACCTACCCGTGCGGACTCACAAGAGGTCCTAACCACCAATAAAAAAGTTTTTATTTTATTTCAGATGACAGCATTGATGTGACCAACGAAGAGGACTCGACTTCTTACTCACCACCAGCTCTGACCTATGGACAGAACTGCGCTCCGTATAGGTGTGTATGTCTACAGAGCCACATCTGCTTGTGGGTCTGGTCAGGCTACTAAGGAGTTTATCGAAGGGCAGTAGCGTACTCTGAGTATTACCGCATTGCGACCGACAACCAGAATTTATGGGCTCACTTATGATGACTTTGGCCTGATGTTTTGAGATGGGTGGAGGCTTTCACGCTGTGATTACACGGGTTCCAGAGTTAAGCCAACAGTGAACAGGAGACAACCTTCAGTGTTATGGATTGTCTCTATTGTATAGTAATTACGCAAGGTTTTTATTGCACGACCTTATTACTTCATCGTGGAAGTAACACATGAAAATGTGTTAAATATTTATATCATTAGAAAAATTGGTAGCTGCCTGCGGGATTCGAGCACCGGCACAGTAGCATCGCTCAATATGAATGCACCGGACGTCTTATCCTTTAGGCTACGACGACTCCAAATAAAGCAAATGGATCCTTATACTTATATAAGCGGTTCAATTCTCAGTCGTATTACAACTGATCGCATTAAACAAAGTTTTTCCTTTCTTTTTTATTGCATAGATGTGTGGACGAGCTCACAGCCCACCTAGTGTTAAATTGTTACCGGAGCCCATAGAAATCTACAACGTAAATGCCGCCACCTTGAGATATGAGTTCTAAGGTCTCAGTATAGTTACAACGGCTGCTCCACCCTTCAAACCGAAACGCATTATGCTTCACGGCAGAAATAGGCAGGGTGGTGGTACCTACCCGTGCGGACTCACACGAGGTCGTACCACCAGTAAATTTCCTGAAATCGAGAGAAAATGTTGTACAGCCTCCAGTCTAAACTGTCTAATATAATAGTCGGGACATGTCTGTTTGTGTGTCAGGCCACTTGGCGTGGAGAGTGCAGCCGAGACGGCAGCCCGTCTCCTGTTCATGGCCGTGAAATGGGCCAAGAACCTACCTTCGTTCGCCAGCCTGGCCTTCAGAGATCAGGTACACTGGATTCCTTACTCGCGTCAGCCATGTGACGGCCAGCGACAAGGCTGGATATAGAATAATAAAATTTAAGATCCGTGATCCACACCGAGCTGTAGACCAACCACATTTGATTTTTAGTGAACATTAATTTCTTTATTTTTTTTATTTTTATTGTTGACTAGCTGATCTGGCAGACTACGTAGTGCCTCAATCGAGAAATAAAAGACCTAAACTTTTGTATAAAATAAACTTAATACAAACAAACGGAATCCGTCCGACGGGGGACACATCAAAGGAAAAACAAAATTGTTATTTTTATTTAATTCCGAGTATTTTCATATTTATCTATCTTTTAAACCATCTCTGGAGTTCCACAAACAATTCAAGACCAAAATTAGCCAAATCGATCCAGGCGTTCTCGAGTTTTAGCGAGACTAACGAACAGCAATCCATTTTTATATATATAAATTTTTTTTTGTAAGTTTTTATATGCATTTTTTTTTCTTTTTTCTGTGTCTTAGTTTTAATATTAGTTAACGATATTTTTATCTTAAGCACAAACACTCTTAAGCAAGATGTGTTCACACCCAAAAGGGTGAATTCTATAATGTATCATTTTATTTACATAAATTCATTGTTTGTGTGTGCAGATTTTATCCAGATGTATGAATCTAATAAAAAAAATTAAAAAAATTAGTGACTCGCAATAACAACATGGCGTGGTCTACACATTTTGTTCCGGATATCATTTACGTTGCGATGTCTGTAGCATACGTTTGAGCTTGCATCAAAGAGAAAACCCTTTATTTTACGAGTACGTGGCTTCGTAGACTAAACCAGCGGCTCTCAATCTTTTTTTTAATCAGTCACGTACCTACTAATATACTCTTTACAAATACGCGACAATCTTACATATTTACACGTAAAACGTTGTAGATACACGTAGTAATACATCCTTTGTAAGTTAAACGTAGGTACTTGTCTAGTTAACATCTAGTGAATAGTTGAATATTTACTCCAAATGTACCCTAGAGCTATGATTCTGCCGGGTCGCTTTAAAAAATATCGAAGGTACTTTTTTTATTGCCCTTAGCCTACAAGCTCGACGTACGACCCACCTGATGGTAAGTGGTTACCATCGCTCATGGACGTCAGCAATGCCGGGGGCAGAGCCAAGCCGCTGCCTACCGCTAAACCGTACCGTACTTGTAAAACTCACGGCTTATTTGACAGGAGCTTGCTTCTGGTTATAATAGGTTGGGGAACAAGTTTCTTCGCATTTTTTAAGAAAATTCACAACATTGTTTAATATTGTTTATTTACATTTAACTAAAGTATGTAGGTACCATTTTGTTCGATAACTTTTGGCCATCTTGTAGGTAGGGATATTATCCCATTGCTATAGAAATTTTGGGTATTCTGATCAAAATACCGCGACAATTGGTTTTGGCAGTCCTGTCGTGATGTCAACTCTCACTTGACAGTACGAAAAATAAATAAAAATCACACATTTTCCTAATTTGAATTATCTTCTTTTAAAATTTTAACTTTTAATGATACCAAAACCAGTCAGATACAAATAGTATAGCCAAAGAGATTTTATTACAAGTTCATACATACTATAATGCGAAAAGACTTTTTCCCAAATTTATCATGTCAACGCTGCGGTTGAGAGTCGCTGGCCTAGAGACGTCATACTTGTCACTTTTGAATATCCTTCTCGTTCTGTCCCGAGCAGTCCCGAGTTTGGCGAGAGAGAGCAGTCTTTAAAGAAATAAGTACAGTTGTTTTCTTTTTTTTGTGTGTGTATATAAAGGATGGTATGATCAGGTAATTCTGCTGGAGGAGTCGTGGTCGGAGCTATTCCTTCTGAACGCCATCCAGTGGTGTCTGCCGCTCGACGCCGCCTGCACGGCCCTCTTCGGGAACGATCAGCTCGATCAAGGTATTATCTGTTATATTAAAACTTTGTACCCTTTTTGGAACGAAGCTTCTTATAGGACGATGCGGAGGGGTACCCTAACTGGGAAAAAACGTTCGTAACGTAAGATTTTTATTAGTAATGCACACAGTGTACGACGTAACTTTGTAATAACGTAAAAAAAAAAACATATTTGAAGTTATACTTCTTTAGGCGCGTTATGAAAAATTGATGAGAGTGAAATTTTACGATGCGCGCGCACCGTGACACAAAATTAACAGAATGAAGTTGCCCACTTAATCGCTCATTACAATACTACCGACGTAACTTGGCGAGTCTGAATATAGCCGCAGGTGAACTTTCGCGCATATACACTCGTAAAAAAATGTGTTATTAGCATTCATTTTTTAACCTTAAATATTTATTAATAATTACTTAATATTAAAAAAAAAAAGAAATAAATTTAATAAAAATAAAGTATAACTTCTTGCGCGCGTACAAAAGTACACGCACCCTTTTTTTCTTTTCATTCATTAACCAAGATCTCAGCGCGTTCGTTTGCGCAATACACTAACTCTTATGCAAACAACCGTGAATGAAGTGTACCACAATAAGTTCGCACGTTACCGAATGACCGTGGGTTGTTGCGAAACCTCCAGTTTTATTTTATTTATACCTCGAATAGAACTTAAAATTAATATTTTTATAATCTTCGAACTTCGTTCCTATCCGGTGTCCCACAACAGCACACATCTTTTTTTACGAAAATTTCGTGGGGGGAGGAGTATGAAATTTCCCTACATTTAGTTTGTTGTTGTCCCGTGTCGCAGAGGGCGGGGGCTCGTCGGCGGCGCTGCGGCGGCTGCGCGAGGTGCTGTCCCGGTACCGCGCCGTGTTCGTAGACCCGGCGGAGTTCGCCTGCATGAAGGCCATCGTGCTCTTCAAGTCAGGTAGGGGCGTTTACACAGCGCGTCACACTTGTCGCTATCAGCGATGGGTTTCTTGAGGAAGGAACTTTTTGTAGTCGTCGTGGCCTAAGGAATAAGACGTCCGGTGCATTCGTGTGAAATACGTACTTAACAAATGTTCACGATTGACTTCCACGGCGAAAGAATAACATCGTGTAATAAAAATCAAACCCGCAAAATTACAATTTGCGTAATTACTGGTGGTAGGGTGTCTTGTGGTCCGCGCGGGTAGGTACCACCGCCCTGCTTATTTCTGCCGTGAAGCAGTAACCCGTTTCGGTTTGAAAAAAAAAAGCGTGGAGTGCACGGTATCAGTAGTTATAAATATTTTATGAACAGATGTAGAAGGGTCATTTTGATGATATCCTGAAAAGTACCCCACGCTTTTTTACAATAATATCATTTTTTCTTACACTATTTTTAATTCAAGTATATTAAAATTTATTTTCTATTTTTTATTTGGATTTTCTATAAAAGGGTATTTTGTTAGTTTTTTTAAACTATTATTTATTTTTCATTTATTAGTTGAATTTCAATTTTTACAATTTTTTTTTTAATTTATTTTTAATATTGTATCGTCATCGGTCCTTAATAAGTATACCAAATTTCAGGTTAATCCGACGTTTTGAAGGGGCTCAAAATCATGTTCAAAGATTCCATTACACACATACATACTGAAGCTAACAAAAGTGTACTACAAAAAAAAAAAAATACAGTCGAATTGAGAACCTCTTCCTATTTTGAAGTCAGCTAATAATTAAATTTGATTTGCAGAAACGCGCGGTCTCAAAGACCCTCTCCAGATCGAGAACCTGCAAGACCAAGCGCAGGTGATGCTGATGACGCACGCGCGGACGGCCCACGGCGCGGCCCCCGCCAGGTTCGGTCGCCTGCTACTGCTGCTGCCGCTGCTACGCATGGTCGCGCCCTCGCAGCTCGAACGAGAATTCTTCTCGAAAACGATAGGGCAAACACCTATGGAAAAGGTACTGGCCGATATGTATCGAAATTGATGAAACTGTAGAACAGCGCCATCCATGTTCGGCGGAGAGAAGCAGCGGCGTTTGTACGCCATCTATGTGAATCGAGAGTGCCATTGTGTTTACAATAGCACCATCTATGTTTGGCGGAGAGAAGCAGCGGCTTTTGTCAAGAAATCGGTTCAGGAGTACGCCGTCTATGTGAATCGAAAGTGCCATTTGTGTTTGCAACAGCGCCATCTATGTTTCTTAATAAGAAATATTTGTTACTTAAAGTGAAACCTGAAGGTTTACCTTTAATTTAAATGTAACTTAAATTACTTAAATAGAATATGAACATTACAATACATGCTAACGTTATTTAGTATTACGTGTTTATTTATTACTATACTTTTCGATCTTAGATAAGAATAACTAAATACCTATAAGTAGCAGCTTATTACATTTTGTTAAATTTAATGTAAGTACCCGTAATTAGTGTGGTGCGTCGTTGTTAAATAATATTTAAAAAATAAGGCTTACTTATGTTAATTTGTCAGTCAGTAGGACAATGTAAATAACTAATTCTAAATTAATTCTCGTTTCACGTAACGTTGGGTTGTTCCGGCTTTGATAAAGATCTGATTTATTCATGTTTTAACACGGTGGCTCCATATAGTGAGCCGGGCAAGTTCTTCAATACTGTGTACAAATAACATAACTTATCAGTAATTTTGTCACACATGTCCTAAAGTTAACCACGTTCTAGTCATTAAGGTGTATAAGCTGTGAATCGATTATTAGTTTAAAACAAAATACGGCCTATAGTTTTATTTCGAATATTTTTATCAATTAATTTAGTAATAATAATTTTTTTATAACTGGATCTTAACACCCGTTTTTTACTGGTAATATTATTTAATATTTTACATCAAAGAATGTGCTTAGGGTAGATTATTCTTCTAGAAAACTCCGTCATATTGCAACTAATGCTGTTAGCCGCGTTTTGTGACGGATGTTTCATAAACCAGTCCTACTCTACCCTTCACAGACTAATTAATGCTGCTTTTATGGTTTATTATTTTAATTTTATCATTTTCAATATTTCGTAGACATTTGAATATTTATATACGGTAATACAGTAGTTGGCACCGTCTAAATTGACTGTAAAAAATACTTCTTGACACTGAAGTTTTATTTCACATGGAAATAACTAACAGTATCTTGAGGTCTAGTGGCTTGATTAAGTGTTCATCTTCAGGAGAAGAGTGCCAGCCATCACCACAGTTGAACATTTATGTATTATATATACGACTTTTGTCCATTCCTTGTTTGCTTTAATTAAAATATAAGTAGTAAGTACGTTTATAATTATAATGTATCTGAAGGTTAAGTTAAGGCAAGAAATAGTATGTGTAAAAAAAACTTAAATATTCTAGTTATCTCAGATTAATGATGAAGTATTGATTTAGTATTAAGTTTAATGTTTTTAATTAGTAAGAATACTGCCATGTTTAACAAAAAGAAAAGCTGTAATGTAAAATATTATGATGGAATAAATGTCGTGAATTCTAGATTTTAGTTTTTTTGAACTGTACCCTTCATGTGAATAATGCCCTAAACACGTCATTACGGATCCTCCCGACCTATTAACGGTGCTTATAAGTACCTCAAGCACCGGTCATCGTCTTCACCGAACCCGTCGCTTGCTACGAAGAGCTCGACAAGTGAATTAACCCGTAGACACAGCCCACTGAGTTTCTCGCCGGATCTTCTCAGTGGGTCGCGTTTCCGATCCGGCGGTAGATTCTGCGAAGCACGGCTCTTGCTAGGGCCAGTATTAGCAACACTCCTGGTTTGAGCCCCGTGAGCTCACCTACTAGCTCGGTGAATCTAGAATAACTCCTCAAGGTTACTAGAATAGGTAGGGAAAAAAAGAAGTTGATAGTACACGATCCACACGCAACACTGCCGCCTAGAGACAAGACTCGAGTGAAAAATGTGGAGAAAATAGTAAACAGCGCCATCTATATTTTACAGGGCACAATGAGTTTCACGAATTTTCCTCAATCACTTTCTTGTAATTAATAAAAGATGGCGCTTATTAGAAATACTATGAAAATAAAAAATCTGAATTTCGTCATGTACACGGACTGCCGTCATTCACATTGAGTCATGAGTAACTACTGAGCTTCAATTGAACTGATATTTCCATTCTATCCTTCAACTGTAAGCCCGTCATTGCTCTGCGGCACCCGAGCATACAGCTCACCTGATGGTGAGTGGTTACCGTCGCCCATGGACGTCAGCAATGCTGGGCGCAGAGCCAAGCCGATGCCTACCGTTAAGTACTTCACAGGCCTCGCTTGAAGAAGTACATGTCATAGCGCTCAGGAAACACCGTAGAGGGGAGCTCATTCCACAGCCATTCCATTCTTTTTCAATGTTTATTAAAATTGAAAAAAAAATCCACATTATCATTTACATGCTTTATTTAAATTATTTCAATTATTATTCTACGTAGATTGTCAATTATCATACATTATATTGTTGTTGGCAATATTGCGGGCTAATTAAAAATCACTAATTATGACTTCGTTTCAATCAGATGACCAATGACAGATTTAATATGATTTCACGGTAGAACAGAAATATTCCTCTTATACCTAGTTCGAAGAAATACATGTCATGAAGTCTCGTAAATGTCTTTATTTTTTCTCTATTTCATTGATGAAGATTTATTATCCTATTGCTATATTTTAACATTTAAATTAGCTAATAAGAATATTCGCAATGCATCAAATATTTTATAAATTTCCGTTTCCAATGATTATACAAAAAACTCCAAGTCTGGCAGCACCGGAGAAATCCTTACCACAACGAAATCTGACGTTTCGCCAACTGACATTTCTAGCGTTGACGTTGACAGATGACAGATTTGACGTTTCAGTGTGACCACAAAGCGACCTCGTTTCGCGCATTATTCAAGCACACAACGAAACATTAGGCACTTCTTTAGTTGCGTTCTGCACTCGCTGAAGTTATGCGTATTTCATTGTTTTAATATACGATAGTGTAGCGTGAACTCCACGTTGGACTTCCAAATGAAATGGCGGACCGTTCTTAGGTCCATATTTGGGTCCAGGACCTGAAAATTATCATTCGAGAATGTTATTTTTGTGTTTTGTGTTCGGATGTTGACCACTGACCGAACGCTAAGTGGTATACCTCGGCATTCATTCAGACGGGAGGCACAAAACTGACTTCTTTCTTTTGTCTAGCAAATCGAGTCAACATAGAGGCTAATCCAACTACCCATTGTTAGCTAGGCGAGCTCACGTTATTCAACCTGGGAGAGTTGCTAACACTGGTCCTAGCAGGAGCAGTGCTTGGCTCAACCTACCACCGCATGGGAAAAGCGACCGTTATGTCTACGAGTTAGTTTGCAAAAAAAAAAGGGTTTCTGGCCGAAGTCCTCGTCGTATACGATGAGAACGAATGATCTAGTTCAAACGACAAGAACATACAGCTCATTGCGCAAAAATTACTTTTTACTAATACTCATTGATTTCATGGAATGTCATGTACCATTTTAAATTGACAAACCGGGGAAAACGACCTCCTGTGACACGCGGAAGCTACTTCTGGTTTCGTGTAATTGGATCTTTTTTATTTGACCCATCCAGGGGTGAACAAGCTCACATTTCACCTGGTATTAGTTGGTGAGCTACCTGGTATTAGATACCGATGTACCGATAGATATTGCGCAATACCGAAATCCGTAGAAGAATTGATTGGGACTGACATAGCCAAAGTGATTGCTCGGAGAAAGTGGAAGTGGGCCGGCTTGTAGGCAGACGAGCGCACGGCCCACCTGATGGTGAGTGGTTACCGTCACCCATGGACTTCAGCAACGCCAGGGGCAGAGCTAAGCCGCTGCCTACCGCTTAATACTCTCCACTAGGCTCGTTTGAAGAAGGACATGTCATAGCGCTTGGGAAGCACCGTGGAGGGGAGCTCATTCCATAGTCGGATGGTACGTGGCAAGAAAGACCTCTGGAAACAACTTACCTGATCGCAACACAGCAGCTCAACTTTTTCCTCAGGGGAGCCATCGTTTCCGCTGTCCTCATTAGCACTCCCCTTTCCGCTTCCCGCACTGGCCCCATTCACATCTCCACCGCCCACTATTTTTTCCACGACATGTTCGGCAATCTTGCGGCATTGTATGAAATCATTGGCAACCAGACGATCCTGCTTGGTAGTCGGTAAAGAAAATTTATGTTATTATTTCTCATATATCTTATGTGACCAGATACTGTGCAGAATATTATTGTTACGCCGGTAAGAGTAACGCCATCTATCGCCGAATAGTCGAACGAGTATCGAAGGATGTAATAGTATCTAGAGCGCTCGAGAAGTACAACGCCATCTATTGTCAGACAACGGAAACACACAGTACTCGACTTTTGTGGAATATTCTCAATGATTCTAGGGATTTCGTCTCGACTGTAAAATCGTTGCAGAGATGGCACGCAGTTAGTAATCGGAACTACACGAAGCGAAACAGCGAACGGATCACCTGAAGCGAAGCGGAAGAAGTGAATGGAGAATTTTAAAGCGTTTGTGAAGTGTTCTATGTGTTCTAAGTGCTAATACAGTGGTAACTTGTACTTCGGTAGATTTTTTATTTATCCCGAACCTCAGCGCATAGCATTAATATGTTAATTTACATGAGTTATCCATACATTGCTTAAGCTATTGCTAAGTGCTGCAAATATATTAAGCATAGTGAAAAATATAATCCACTTCCTTTTTATAACAAACTATATCTCGATGCCTCCAATGAACACTACTCAACTCAAAATTTTGAAATTTTCGTTTTTCACGCAAATCTCATCACTATTTTAAAATTATTACAAATTCATTATTAATGGGGTTCGAAGCAAGAGTAAATCAGCTAGTTACACAAGAAAAGGCAAAAATATATCTGCAATAATAAAGATTTTACCAGCTTTTTTCGTTTAAACGCTCTTCCTGTAAACTTACGAATTTGGAGTTAAGAGTAGTGTTCATTGGAGGCATCGATCTATACTAATATTATAAATAGGAAAGATTTGTTTGTTTGTTTGTATTGAATAGGCTCCGAAAGTACTGAACCGATTTGAAAAATTCTTTTACTGTTTGGAAGCTACACTATTCCCGTGTGACATAGGCTTATAATCTTTCTTGAAAAAAATTACGGATCCTTACTATAAAACTCCAATAATATAACCCAAGGTGTGAAAAAATTAACTAACATATTCTTAACATCGCGTGCTCTGCGAAAACTATTCATGATAGAATAAAATAATGTACTATGACTTTGTAGAACACATTATTATTCATAAAAATGTCGCGACAGCATATGTCTAACTATTATAGTTATGCCACAATAAGTGATCTATTATTTAAAAAAATAAAACAACGTCAAGTATCGTGTACAGGGAAGCTCTGACTCAATAAACTCAATGCCTTTTGTTTTGTATGTATTACATACTTAAACTCTTTAAAAAAATTAGAAAAATAACAAAAATAAATTAATAAAAAATAGATAAAAAAATATCATTTAAATGAAAATAAAAGTACATTAAAATCATAATATTCAAACTACCTTTATAATTTTCTTTTTTTGGTAATCTCACGCAAATAGAAGGGTTGATGTGTGTATTATAATTTTTTATTTTGAAATATTTGTTAAAGACCCGAGCGGAGTCGGAGCGGGCCGCTAGTAATTTATAAACATACAACTGAGTTCGTTGAACCAATGGATTTATATAATCATAAGATACTTTACAAGTTATCTGATTACGTTAGTGGTATCCACAGAAATGAGACATGACTGAATGATAATTAAAATTGAAAAGTATCTAAAAAATGTGTTTTCTCTTTACATATTACAATACGACCGACGTAACTTGGCGAGTCCGAACTTCGCGCAGAAGGCTGCGCACAAACGTTTTTAAGAACCAAATGGTGGTATGAGCAACGTGCGCGGGGCGGAGGTCTAGGCTAGGGATTGACTCTATGTAAACACAATCGTCCCTTTATTCAATCAAATATCACAATCGATTTTTATCGGTTTGGAATTTATTGNGCAAGCACGTGTTTTGTATTTACATAGGACTACACAGAATTACTTAAGGTAAATTCAAAACTGATGCATGCGTATAATTTTGTCCTATAAATAAATTTTATATGGTCACCACATTAGACAAGGACACCGCGACCAAAAAGTATTCTCTTTCGAGACCGATTTCTCGGCATTAGACAGCACTCCAGTTGTAGGTACTTATTAACTCCATGTCCTTACCACAACGAAATCTGACGTTTCGCCAACTGACATTTCTAGCGTTGACGTTGACAGATGACAGATTTGACGTTTCAGTGTGACCACAAAGCGACCTCGTTTCGCGCATTATTCAAGCACACAACGAAACATTAGGCACTTCTTTAGTTGCGTTCTGCACTCGCTGAAGTTATGCGTATTTCATTGTTTTAATATACGATAGTGTAGCGTGAACTCGACGTTGGACTTCCAAATGAAATGGCGGACCGTTCTTAGGTCCATATTTGGGTCCAGAACCTGAAAATTATCATTCGAGAATGTTATTTTTGTGTGTTCGGATGTTGACCACTGACCGAACGCTAAGTATACCTGGGCATTCATTCAGACGGGAGGCACAAAACTGACTTCTTTCTTTTGCCTACCAAATCGAGTCAACATAGAGGCTAATCCAACTACCCATTGTCAGCTAGGCGAGCTTACGTTGTTCAACCTGGGAGAGTTCCTAGCAGGAGCAGCGCTTGGCTCAACCTACCACCGCATGGGAAAAGCGACCGTTATGTCTACGAGTTAGTTTGCAAAAAAAAAAGGTTTCTGGTCGAAGTCCTCGTCGATGAGAACGAATGACCTAGTTAAAACGACAATAACATAAAGCTCATTGCGCAAAAATTACTTTTTACTAATACTCATTGATTTCATGGAATGTCATGTACCATTTTAAATTGACAAACGGGGGAAACGACCTCCTGTCACACCTGGAAGCTACTTCTGGTTTCGTGTAATTGGATCTTTTTTATTTGACCCATCCAGGGGTGAACAAGCTCGCATTTCACCTGGTATTAGTTGGTGAGCTACCTGGTATTAGATACCGATGTACCGATAGATATTGCGCAATACCGAAATCCGTAGAAGAATTGATTGGGACTGACATAGCCAAAGTGATTGCTCGGAGAAAGTGGAAGTGGGCCGGCTTGTATGCAGACGGCACGGCCCACCTGATGGTGAGTGGTTACCGTCACCCATGGACTTCAGCAATGCCAGGGGCAGAGCTAAGCCGCTGCCTACCGCTTAATACTCTCGACAAGCCTCGTTTAAAGAAAGACATGTCATAGCGCTCGGGAAACACCGTGGAGGGGAGCTCATTCCATAGCCGGATGGTACGTGGCAAGAAAGACCTCTGGAAACAACTTACCTGATCGCAACACAGCAGCTCAACTTTTTCCTCAGGGGAGCCATCGTTTCCGCTGTCCTCATTAGCACTCCCCTTTCCGCTTCCCGCACTGGCCCCATTCACATCCCCACCGCCCACTATTTTTTCCACGACATGTTCGGCAATCTTGCGGCATTGTATGAAATCATTGGCAACCAGACGATCCTGCTTGGTAGTCGGTAATGAAAATTTATGTTATTATTTCTCATATTTTTTATGTGACCAGATACTATGCAGAACATTATTAAAATAATATAATATTATGTTCATTTACAAAATTAGAAAAATAATAATATAAAATTGATAAAAAATAGATAAAAAAATATAATTTAAATGAAAATAAAAGTACATTAAAATCATAATATTCAAACCATCTTTATAATTTTCTTTTTTTGGTAATCTGACGCAAATAGAAGGGTTGATGTGTGTATTATAATTTTTTATTTTGAAATATTTGTTAAAGACCCGAGCGGAGTCGGAGCGGCCGCTAGTAATTTATAAAGATACAACTGAGTTCTTTTTTTTTTTTTTTTTTATTGCCTTTGTAGGCAGACGGGCATACGGCCCACCTGATGGTGAGTGGTTACCGTCGCCCATGGACTTCAGCAATGCCAGGGGCAGAGCCAAGCCGCTGCCTACCAAAATTTGGTTCGTTGAACCAATGGATTTATATAATCATAAGATACTTTACAAGTTATCTGATTACGTTATTGGTATGCACAGAAATGAGACATGACTGAATGATAATTAAAATTGAAAAGTATCTAAAAAATATGTTTTCTCTTTACATATTACATAGCATGTTTTTTTTATTGCTTAAATGGGTGGACGAGCTCTCAGCCCACCTGGTGTTAAGTGGTTACTGAAGCCCATAGACGTCTACGACGTAAATGCGCCACCCACCTTGAGATATAAGTTCTAAGGTCTCAGTATAGTTACGACGGCTGCCCCACCCTTCAAACTGAAACGCATTACTGCTTCACGGCAGAAATAGGCAGGGTGGTGGTACCTACCCGTGCGGACTCACAAGAGGTCCTACCACCAGTAGAGTAGTAACTAAGGTTCCTTTTATTTACTTTTAAATGTTAATAACATACCTTCTTCTGTCGATCCTGCTTGCTCTGACAGCTAGAATGTGGGAGTAAATAAAACGGCAGCTTGTTTAGCTTGGGAGCAGCTAATTCTATTGCGACATCCTCAACCCACGAGGGTACCGTCTCTCCGAGCAGGTTTCCTTCAGTCTCACCGCCTGCATCACCTACCTGAAAGTGGAAAAATCACACAATATGGATCACTCTGAGTTGTTGTCTTGTGGGAGTATTAGGGTGATATTGCTTAATAAGAGCAACGGTCCAAATGTTGTTGTTCGGAACTTGTATATATATATATATATATATTTTATTGCTTAGATGGGTGGACGAGCTCACAGCCCACCTGATGTTAAGTGGTTACTGGAGTCCATTGACGTCTACGACGTAAATGCGCCACCCACCTTGAGATATAAGTTCTAAGGACTCAGTATAGTTACAACGGCTGCCCCATCCTTCTAACCGAAAAGCTTTACTGCTTCACGGCAGAAATAGGCAAGGTGGTGGTACCTACCCGCCTGGACTCACAAGAGGTCCTACCACAAGTAATATCTGCAAGCTTATCTTGAAAATGTCGTAAGCGAGATTCAGGCATCTGTCAAATATCTTGCGTTGTATGATGGCTACCTGCTAGTTTTGTGTCAAATGAATCCGATAGCATCATAGAACACCTGTTGTCTCTTTAAATCAGTTAAATGTTATAGAAATCATAGATTGGTGAATAAACTAATGGCTCATTTAGTGTAGAATTAAGCAGTTATCCAAACCTTTAGATATAACAATGTATGTGCCCTTACAAGACCAGAGCTCATAGTCACAACCGCAAGTCACAACAAATTCATATTATTTCCATCTATTCGCTATATCTATGGTGGATTTTTAATTTTTGTAATAAATAATAAATTGACATACCTGTAACCTATATAGTGTTCTTCCTCCGACTTCACTGAAAATAAGAGGAGTGTGTAAAGGTACACTAAAGTAATTGTTTCCGACCACCCTCTGACCCGCCTCATTCACTCGGTTTCGATGGTTCCAATGCTCCAACAGAGCTTGCAGGAGTAAAGCACCGAAGTTAACTTTCTGATCGTTTTCTGAAAATTTGAAAATATGTTTCAGTTTTAATAAAAATATTCTATGATATTTATTGAAAAGAGAGAGGGGATCTCAAAGGGATTTTTAATATGTGTTTATAATTTATCATTAATGTAATGATGTCTTATTTAATCAGAGAAGTCCTTTTAAACTTTGGGAAACATATATGTGCAAGAGATAATCTTTGATTTGATGATCATAGATAAAATAAGCATATAAGCATAAGCATATAAATGCTCTACTTAAAGCTTGTTTCATTCTATTTATAGGTAATAAAAGTGTGTTATCACAATTACGACACACTATATAATATGATTTATTTAAATATTACATCATCTTTTTATAAATCTACTATTTGTTACATATTAGCTATGCAGGAAGATAAGATACATAATACTGTTAGCTAAGTAAAATTAATAAAAAAAATAATTATATAAATATTTGCAGTCCATACTACTGTTTTTACAATTTAAATAATCATATACAATCAACTAACAAAAAGGTTTAAACAAAAATAAATAATAGTTTAAAAAAACTAACAAAATACGCTTTTATAAAAAATCCAAAAAAAAAAATAGAAAATAAATTTTAATAAATTTGAATCAAAAATAGTGTAAGAAAAAATTATTTTATTGTAAAAAAAGCGTGGGGTGCGTGGTATCAATAGTTATAAATATTTTATGAAGGGTTATTTTGATAATATCCTGAAAAGCACCATTTTTAATTGAAATTTATTAAAATTTATTTTCTATTTCTTAGTTGAATTTTCTATAAAAGCGTATGTTGTTACTTTTTTGAACTATTATTTATTTTTAATTTTTTAGTTGAACATCTATTTTATTTATTTATTTATTTTTTAATGTTGATTTGTCATGGGTCCTTAATAAGTATATCAAATTTCGAGTTAATCCGAAGTTTTGAAGGTGGTCAAAATCATGTTCAAAGATTCCGTTACAAACATACATACGTCTGAAGCTAATAAAAGCGTATTAAAAATATTTTCTGTATTGATAATATTTTACTTAGTACTGTAATGGATTATTACCTATAGTCAATCCAGCTTCTTTGGCACTGACCCAAGCGCTCAGGCAATCTGTTTCATCCTGGCCCAGATGTATAGTCAGCATTCCAGTCTTCAAATCAACATTAAACCAATTTGGTACATACACCATCTTGAACCTTTTCTTCACTTCTTCCTCATAGTCTACTTGACCCAAGTCCTCAAGTTTACACGCTTTCAAAACATCAAATAAAGCTATATTATTAGCAGAGTCTTTTGTTATGACATGTCTTTTATCATTCAATACTGTGAAATGCCTTATTGCAGGTCCACCAGGAATGTTATGTAATGGCATTCTTTGATAGACATTATTAGTGTTGTAACTGTTCTGGTCGTATGTCTCTGAAGTCAATGTTGATAATGGCGGTAGTTTCCAGCAACGAACATCTGAATCAGACGTCGACACCCATATTCCTTGCTGGTCAGCTGTAAAGCATAATTTGAGAATGGGACTTGTCTCCTCGCAGACAATCATAAAGTTTTCTGGATTCCGTAGTTCCGTTATAATGACTAGGCGATCGCGGCCTCCAGATATGACATGAGAAAAGGTATCGGTAGCTATTAATGCCCATACCGCCTCTGAGTGGACTCGGATTGTCGAAACACACCTTTGCTGTGACACAGACCACAATTTTATTGTGCCGTCCGAACTTCCTGAGACACATTGAGTTCCATCTCGGCTTACGACCAGTGCTTTAACATTATCACAATGCCCTTTCAACTTCATAAGTCTAGAGCAATTACGAGGGTCCCAAACCCTGAGGACTTTCTCTGTAGAACCACTAACAAGAACTGTGCCTGGTGGATTCATGGCTAAGCTGTATATTGATTCTTTGTTGCCGACGAGACTTGACGTCGTAACTGTGTTATTACTGGCAGTTAATGCAGTCAAAGTGTTCACGTCCCACAGGAAGATAGCTCGGTCTAAGCCAGCACTAGCCACCTGTTCCTTATCTTTAGCGTATGCTAGAGTCCGTACGTAGTCTTTGTGAGTTCGTAAAGTCGACATGCAAAAGCCCTTCGGGGCGTTCCATACCTTTACGGTTGTATCAGAAGATGCACTAATAAGATTTTTACCGCCGCAGCACAGCACTATATCGTTAACCCAATCGGTGTGGTGTTCCATGCTTTGAATGTATCTATCTTGTACGCCTGTCGCAGTGTTCCATACCCTAATAATTCCATCTCTGCCGGCTGAATATAGCCTTCCCTGGACGGGATCGAGCTGCAATGAGCTTACACCGTTTTTATGCTTCCTTTCTTCTTCGTCACGAATAACAAACGACACTTGAGTTTTCTTACGCATCGTGGTACCCATTTTCCGACATTTTAATATGAAAATCAATTGATAATTCCTTGGAAATATTAATATTTCCAACAATCACCGGACTTGTTGCCAAATTGTTTAAGTTGACGTTTGTGTTGACAGTTGACGCTTGATTATGGTCGGCATGTTAAGATGACATGTGTGCTGCGTTTTATTATCGATGAGAGCTTACAAATTAATTTGTTATTTTAATTTAGTATGTATTACCTAATAAAACAAAAATTCATAAAATAATTAAATAATGGTTTATTCTATTGATATAAATTTAAATACCATACCAATTTAAAAACAATACTAATAGACTAATTTAAATTTTATATCGAAACACAACACCAATACGGTTCTGATCCGATGTGTGTTTTATGAAAGAAGGTATATAAATTTCAACTGTATACCTCAAACTAGCGCTTCTTTCACTCTCTAAGTACAGACTAACACTATTAAAACCGATTCCACCTTCTTCCACAGTAACAGAACCCATTTTGTTCGGCGATAAATCTACGCACGCTATCCCAGTAATATTAGTTCCTTCTGGGTATTCAAATGTTAAACTCTCAGAACGTTTGAAAAACAGTAAACCTTGCTTCTTCACTTCCCTGTAAGACATACGGGCACCGAAATCCGAACCCAAATAAAGATCGTAACACAAAACCGACGCACAGCTTGAAGTCAATATAATTATTTTAATGTAAATATTCATGTCTCTTGTGTACATGACGAAACTAGTACAAGCTTAAGATAAAACTGACTTTACCTTGAAAAAGATCGTAAGTAAACATTATGATTTAAGGCCCAGTTTCTACTTCGTAATCATTTGTTTATGTTAAATGATCAATTAACAAATAAACTATAACACACGGGCTAAATAATAAGAGGTTAGTAAGCTTACTACAAATGTAGGACGTTAGAACCGAAGTTACCTTCGTATTCTCCTTGGATTTGGTCTATAAAGGAATGCATAAAATAGATTCGTTACAGCTTTTGGTATTATCTCATAAAGGACCCCCATTTAATTTAGTCCTTATTCATATGTCGTCGTGGCCTAAAGGATAAGACGCCCGTGCATTCGTGTCGAGTGATGCAACGGTGCTCGAATCCCCCAGGCGGGTACCATTTTTTCTAATGAAATACGTATCTAACAATTGTTTACGGTTGACTTTCACGGTGAAGGAATAACATCGGGTAATAAAAATCAAACCCGCAAAATCTATAATTTGCGCAAATATTGGTAGTAAGACGTGTTGTGAGTCCGCACGGGTAGTTACCAGCACCCTGCCTATTTCTGTCGTGAAGCAGTGATGCGTTTCGGTTTGAAGAAATGGGCAGCCGTTGTACTGTTAAAAATGAGGCTTTAGAACTCATGTGTCGAGGTGGGTGGCGGCATTCAGATTCTGATGTCTATGGACTCCATCGCCGCCACCCACCGTGGGACATCAGTTCTAAGTCTCAGTTTTATAGTACTGCGGCTGCTCTACGCCCTATGAAATTGACCCCGAACGGATCTATACAGGGTCCATTCTTTATTTGACGTGAAAGTAGTGTTTGTCGAATCACGTTTAATTAACAATACACTCGAAATAATAACAGCTTTATTTATGCAGCAGTTTTACACGTATAAAGTTATTTTTCATTATCGTCCTTTTTGGCGGTTTTGTTTTGAGTTTATGGCCTGGTATCTAGACTTTTTTGGCGGTAATCATAATAATGTCACAGACTATCTTCCTACTAACATATCGTGCGTTCCGGATCACGCATCATAAAAATGTGCGTTCTTAAACGCCGCACCCTATCCCTATCATCAATAAAATGTTTTGTTGACTCGAACAAATTGATTATTATAAAAAGCTAATGGCTTTGTGACTACTAAAAATACCCCTGCCACATTTAAGTAGAAATACTTCCACTTGGAGGAAGTCGAAAAAGAAAAGGAAAAATGACAGATGACAGTGACAAAAATAAAGGAGCAGAGAAAACACGTCAAAATATTTTTTTAAAAGTGATTGCCACACTTATAGATAAGCATGTTATATTTTGATGATACCAAATACTTGTTTTTAGCTTGTAGTAATTTTCATACATGCATCTGTAAATCGATGATAGACAATCATAATAATAAAATTTTTGGTTGAACTTTAAACTCTATACTTAAATTATAATTTATGTTTAAACGTTAATACGAAAGATAAAATCTAATAGTAATCAGAATTGAAATTATAAAATATGTATTATTAAACAAACTTCACCTTAATAACGAGTAACTGATAATATTCAAATTACGTATTAAATATTGAAGCAATCAATATTGCTTACATATTAATTGCAATGATGTTTTTGTATAAGATTTTTTTTTTATTTACTTCCAAGAATAATACATACTGACAGCGATATAGATTATACAGCAATATTTGGGTTACAGATTTTACTAGAGTAAAGAGGTTAAAGTTTTTAGGAGTTTTTTTTATTTTATTGTTTAGATGTGTGGACCAGCTCACAGCCCGCCTGGTGTTAAGTGGTTGCTGGAGCCCATAGACATTTACAACGTAAATGCGCCACCCACTTTGAGATATAGGAAAAACTTCTTTTAAGGTCTCAGTATAGTTAAAACGGCTGCCCCACCCTTCAAATCGAAACGCGTCATTGCTTCACGGCAGAAATAGGCAGGGCGGTGGTACCTACCCGCGCGGACTCACAAGAGGTCCTACCAACAGTAAAAGTTTTTGTCAGCAGATTAGTCCGGTGGCATTTTAAACTATTTGGAGCTTCGAGATGATACAAACTGTGTGGTAATGCAGCAGCATCATCACCATCAATGTCCTCCACTGCTAGTCACCGGTCTCTTTCTAATGACACCACTGAGGTCAGTCTTTGGGTCTGATCCATTACTCGCCGGTTACCCTTCTCAAGTCATTGCTCCACCTAGCCAGGGCGTCCCACATTGTATTTTTTTTCGCCGGATCTTCTCGGTGGGTCGCGATTCCGATGCGGTGGTAGATTCAGCGAAGGACTGCTATTGTTAGAGTTAAGGTTAAGAAATTTTCTCAGAACGAGTCCGTGAGCTCAGCTACCCATCAGCGAGTAGTTGTAATAGCGCCTTAGGCTACCAGCAAATAGGTAAGGGAAAAAAAAAAAAAAACACTTGAATACCGCACTCGGCGTTTGCTGGTGGTAAACCGTGTACGAGACACTGGTGGTAGGACCTCTTCTGAGTCCGCACGGGTAGGCAGCACCACCCTGCTTATTTCTGTAGTGAAACAGTAATGCGTTTCGGTTTAAAGAATTGGGCAGCTGTTGTACTGTTAAAACTGAGGCTTTAGAACTTATGTGCCGAGGTGGATGGCGGCATTTACGTTGCCGATTACGTCTATGGGTTCCCTTAACGACTTAAGACCAGGTGGGCCGTGAGCTCGTCCACCCATCTAAGCAATAAAAAAAACCTAAATGAAGTTTCTTACAGTATTGGATACACGCCATGGGCTTTATGATTTTAAAAGCCCCAAATCCACAAACAAAACACCCAAAAAATGTATCGCATATTATTAGTTAATGATCGACTTATGTTATGTAAAACTTTTATAGTTTCCGTTTTTTCCTTGTCCACGTATTCAATAAAAGAGCATTTTTATTTTTTATACAAAGAAAATATCCCTTTTCCGATTCAAGAGACTTCTAAGGGACTAAGGTTTCGTGGAGGCTGTGAAAGGTATTCGGCTGCTAAATGTACAAGATTTTTTCGTACTAATGTAGATACTATAAAAGGAAGGGTGTTTCGTACTGAAACAGATTTTTTCTTGTTTCTATATTTTTATTAGTATCGAGTATTAGGTAATGAATATATTACATCTTCAAGACAACACAAGTCTTAATCTAGGCGCAGAAAGGTTCGATCTCGCCTGTAGACGGCCGACTAGCCAACCAGAAACTTGCTGAGCAACCCCTCCAAGCCTACGGGCAGAGATCGCCGTCGCATAGAATACATAACACACACGTTCCGCGGCATGCATTAATTATTACATAAACAAAAATTATCCAACGCAAGTCACGCGTAAACATAGAACCATCGACAATATATTCATCGTGTACCAGTCAAGGGACAGAGGTCCCAGCTCCGGAAACAACGCTGAGCCCAGGGAGCGCGAGGCAGTGGAAGGAAGTTGAATCGGTACCTAAGTCTTCAGGCACTTATTTCGTTCCTTACTGTACAAAGGGTTTTTATTAACTAAATCCAGCTGTCTTTAATCAGTCATATGTTCAATTTGAACGGAGAAGCATTTAGACATTAAAATTGACCTTGAAACCACGTCTCAAGTTTGGTCACGACTCTACTGAAGCGAAGTTCGCAGTAGTTCGAATTAGAAAATTATTTCTCTTTGACCCATCAATATTTAAGCAGTCTGGTGAAACTAAAGATTTTTCTC
Source organism: Bombyx mandarina (assembly GCF_003987935.1). The sequence continues at coordinate 338,714 of NW_021011617.1, forward strand.
GAACATGTTCAATTTAGCTTGATTAGTTAAATGTAAAAATAATAAGACAAAGGGCTGTTTCAACAGAAAGCACTCAAATTAAATTCGTTAAAAGCTATTAAGCCGGACAATGAATTAAAATTTCAGTAAAATCCGCGCTGATTTGTTTGTCTGAGTCCTCTAAAGCTAGATGATTATTAAGTCTAAGTTAAAAGTAATTTGCTGTGTTAATTCGAAATTCCATTAAGTTATAAAGTTTTTTTTTTTCGGGCCGGCGGCCGAACCTCCTACTAGGTCCCCGCGCCTAGGGGGCGCGCGGGGTTTGCGGGACTTGACGATCCGCAAGGTGTTGGGAGCAGACCGCGGGCCCAAGGAATTTTAGGGCCCCACCCACTAAACGACTCTGGCCGACGTCCGGGGTCAAAACCCGGTTAGAGTAGGGGGGTTCCCGCGGTCAACACTACAACCAGACACGCGGCGCCACCCCGAGGACGCCCGACCGACGGGTCGTCGGGGCGATAGTCGACGACCAAAGACGTCGGTCTTCGCGGTATTAAGTTATAAACCTACATCAAGGTCTGTATTATAGAAAAGAAGAAGAAATTACCTTAATAATAGATTTTTTTCTGAGCCCATCAACTGACACAGCAAAGCCAGATGGTGAAGAAAGGTCATATCAGGGTATTATCACCGCGTCTGTTACTGTAGAAGCAATAGTGAATTCCCATTTGAAAGGTAGGATATTTCTTTTTATTTTTTATTGGTTAAATGTGTGGACGAGCTCACAGCCCACCTGGCGTTAAGTGGTTACTGGAGCCCATGGACATCTACAACGTAAATGCGCCACCCACCTTGAGATATAAGTTCTAAGATCTCAGTATAGTTACAACGGCTGCCCCACCCTTCAAACCGAAACGCATTACTGCTTCACGGTAGAAATACGCAAGGCCGTGGTACCTACCCGTGCGGACTCACAAGATGTCCTACCACCAGTAATTACGCAAATTACAATTTTGCGGGTTTCACTTTTATTACATGATGTTATTCCTTCACCGTGGAAGTCAATCGTGAACATTTGTTGAGTGCGTAATTCATTAGAAAAATTGGTACCCGCCTGGGATTCGAACACAGGTGCATCGCTCAACACGAATGCACCGGACGTCTTATTTCTTAGGTCACGATGATTTCTTGACCTTATACGTGTCAAAATTAGACCTCGTGTCTTGGGTTGAGTGACCTTTGGAAACCTGTTAACACCAGGTGTGCGGTCACTCATCTGTGGAATAAAAAGCAAAGTGTATCCTATCCTTCTTCAGACGAGCTTTACGGAGTACCGTGCAATAACAAAGTTTCGGTTTGAATCGTACCTCACTTATTTACCATTAGTTACGCGCTGGGGTTCGGGATAAATAAAAATTCTACCGAAGTACAAATTAACACTGTATTAACCCTTAACGAACACTTTAAAATTATTCTCAATTCACTTCTTCGGCTTCGCTTCAGGTGATCCGTTCGCTGTTTTGCTTCGAGTAGTTTCTATTACTAACTGACTTAGTGTCGTCTTTGCAATGCTTTTATAGTCGATACCACATCCCTAGATTTATCGAGAACATTTGGGAACCATCGTTAGGGACCATTGTTTGGGACAATTAGTAATTATGCAAATGATTATTTTTTCAAATTTGATTTTTGTAACACGATGCTATATACCTTCATGTCCACGATAGAGTCCTTTATGAACTTGAGTTAAGTAAGTATTTTATTAGAAAAATTGGTACCTGGCTGCGGGATTCGAACATCGGCACAATTGCATCACTAGATACGAATGCACCGGGCCTCTTATCATTTAGGCCACGACGATTTCACCGTAGACTAAGTAAAGATAGATTTAGCGACTCGACATAATCATATTGTGGCTTGGTTGGTTGTTTGAGATAGCCAATGGAATTCGATGATTTGATAATATACCTATATATTCAAGTTTATTTTTTAATTGTAAAAATGATAATCTTGGTAAGTACCCGTCAAATTTATGTTCATTTTTATACTTTACGTATAAGGCATAGCGATAGAGTACCTTTTTTTTATTGCATAGGTTTGTGGACGAGCTCACAGTCCACCTGGTGTTAAGTGGTTACTGGAGCCTATAGACATCTACAACGTAAATGCCCCACCCACCTTGAGATATAAATTCTAAGGTCACAAGTATAATTACAACGGCTGCCCTACCCTTCAAACCGAAACACATTACTGCTTCACGGCAGAAATAGGCAGGGTGGTGGTACCTACCCGCGTGGACCTATTACATGAAGTGTTATAAACAAAAAGCAGTTTTAATAAAAACGTAAATATTTCGTTAATAATTTCGAGGGAGGATAGGGTGATGCTGTTTTAATTAAGCTTCGGTATTATCGTAGAACGATGTGAAAATTAAGCAATAACAATAAGGTTACCGAAAATGGTCGACCGGTCAGTGCTGTGCACAAAGCGATGTGTTTCGGATCATTAATTGAATTAAGCTAACGTGATACGGGGTTGCCAGAATTCAAAATTTTAATTTTCCTTTCGAAAAGTTTGAAAGGTGGTGCTTTGGTTTACCTAAAAACGTACTTGTCTAGTGGTGTTTTATTTATTCATTGCATAGATAATGTGTGTGTGTGTGTGTGGTAATAATTTTTTTTAATTTTTTTTATTGCTCTTGTAGGCAGTCGAGCACACGGCCCACCTGATGGTAAGTGGTTACCGTCGCCCATGGACTTCAGCAATGCCAGGGGCAGAGCCAAGCTGCTGTCTAAAATAATAATAATTACTGGTGGTAGGACCTCTTGTGAGTCCGCGCGGGTAGGTACCACCACCCCACCTATTTCTGCCGTGAAGTAGTAATGCGTTTCGGTTTGAAGGGTGGGGCAGCCGTTGTTACTATACTGAGACATTAGAACTTATATTTCAAGGTGGGTGGCGCATTTACGTCGTAGATGTCTATGAGCTTCAGTAAGCACTTAACACCAGGTGGGCTGTGAGCTCGTCCACCAATCTAAGCAATAAAAAAAAAGAAAAAAATATTTTTCCAAAGAAAAATATAAATGTTTTTATTTTCCTAATACATACTTTATTTTTTATACGCTGGCAATTCATTTCTGTTACGTGGGCTTGTGTGAGCTGAAATAATGTACGGTTTTCCCGTGATCAACAGTTTCTGGTTAATTGTCGCTGGAACGCGCCGTCGGATATCGTCCACCTAACATTATTAGAGCTAGCAGTATCGATAACGAGTTAGTCGATGTTCGAAAAAAAAATCGATTATGTGGGAAATTGATTTTGGTTGGAGTAAAGCTGTTAGTTTTTGCGATACGTTTTAAAAGTTTTTATATAGTTTGTCCGGTTAAGAGCTCAACTATGGTAATTATAATGTAGTTTGACGTAAATTGTGCTCACCAGTGTTCAATGCTGGCATTTGTTACTAATTAATTGATACGATTATGAAGTTTGTTCAACGACGACTTTTTTTTTAAATTTAAAACATATAATAAGGAGTCGTTTAGTCTAAAAAAATCGATAACTACCAATATATCCAACACTAGCTCTCAATAAACTCCTATCGCTCGGTCGACCAGGTAAGTGCTCATTGAATATTATATTATAATTACTAATTGAGCAGACACTTAATACTTAATGAAATAATATTAGTGATCTCCGGTTTTTCTTATATTAAAAGAAATATCAGGGGAGTTGGGAAGGCCGGGTTGCCACATGTGATAATTGATTTGTGAACTTTTCAGGACAAAGATCCACGAGGGGCCTCGAACTTCAAGAGACGTTGACATGTGTTCACTGTAGTGTTGTGTTCTCCATCCTTCTCTACGGTGCTGAGACATAGACATCCTGACCATCAGGCCACCGCATTGATGCCTTCGGGATGCGGTGCTGGAGGAAGATGCTACGAATCCCGTGGACTGCATATCGGACTAACGCATCCATATTCATCTCAGTCTGTCCAATGGACCACTGCTGAACATAGGCCTCCCCAAATGATCTCCAGTGTGGCCGGTCCGTTGCTACCTGTATCCAACGTGACCCAGCGATCTTTACCAGGTCGTCGGTCTATCTGGTAGGTGGCCGTCCCACACTGCGCTTGCCAGTACGTGGTCTTCACTTGAGGATCTTTCTGCCCCATCGCCTGTCCGATCTTCGCGCTACGTGGTCTGCTCACTGCCATTTCAGTACATGAATCTTAAGGGCTATGTCAGCAACTTTGGTTCTTCTACGGATTTCCTCATTTCTAATTCGATCTCGTAGAGAAATACTAAGCCTAGCCCTCTCAATTGCTCTCTGCGCGACACTAAGCTTCCTAAAAAGATTCCTTGAGAAGCAAGTCTCGGAATCGTAAGTCATCACTGATACCACACATTGGTTGTAAACCTTTGTCTTAAGGCACTGAGGGATTTTGGACGAGCATCCATATTGTTAGGCCGGTAAGAATAACGCCATCTATCGCCGAATAGCCGAACGAATATCGAAGACTAGTAAAATCGAGAAGTACAACACTATCTATTGTCAGATAGCGGAGACACACATCGAAACTACTCGACTTGCCCAAAATGTACTCGATGAATCTAGGGATGTCGTATCGAATATAAAAGCGTCGCAGGGATGGCATGCAGTCAGTTAGTAATCGGAATTACTCAAAGCGAAACAGCGAACGGATCACCTGAAGCGAAGCGGAAGTGTGAAGCGAAGCGGAAGTTCTGTGAGTGTATTAAGTGCTTAATATAGTCTTGATTTATACTTCTGTAGAATTTTTATTTATCCCGAACCCCAACGATGGTCACGACCCTCAGATATGAGAAATGCGACTCAGAGAGGAAGAGTGTTGACTTGGCACTATTTTAATGATACTGATAATTAAATTACTAAAACAATCAGGAATAAATAATTAGTAATTTAGAGTCAAAGAGTTTGTGAATGAGAACGGCGTGCGAACGCTGACTTTAGGAGAATAGTCAGCCATGACAGATGCGACCGCATTCGGTGTTACCCGCTCTTAATTAAAACTCCCATTTAGTCGGAAACAAGGCGATTAATCGTTATCGAAATAAAATAATTATTTACCAACGATTGTGAAATTCCAAAATAAACTAGATATAGGATTATAAACCTCAGGATTAACTGATTTTCATTATTTATTTATTATTTATTACATTGAATATGTCACGCGCGGTTAATTAAATTATTATGAATTTGTTTATTTGTTCATTTAGGCAGAGGTTCCCGCGAAAAATCACAACTTGAGCCTAGTGATAAATAAGTAAATAACTGGGAAAAAATCACGCACCATATTCCGGGCCCCTACATTAGGATTCCCTGTGTTATGGGTATCAGAGACTGATATACACACTTACAGATGTTTAAATATATAGATAATAAACACTTAGACAAAGAGCAAACAAACCTGTTCATCACATGAATGCTTGCCCGATGTGAGAATCGAACCCGTGACCGTTTTTTACTGGTGGTAGGAGCTCTTGTGAGTCCGCACGGGTAGGTATCACAATCCTGCCTATTTCTGCCGAGAAGCAGTAATGCCTTTCGGTTTGAAGGGTGGGGCAGCCGTTGTAACTATACTGAGACATTAGAAGTTATATCTCAAGGTGGCGCATTTAGCGCTAATCACTACACAACCGGGTCAGTCAGGAAAAAAAAAAAGTTAAACGTTTTCTTATGACTTAAAAGATTCATGCTTACCTATCTCATTCATAGTCCTTACTTACTAACATGCTGACGGTTTAAGCCATGTTTTTTTTTTCGTATCCTAAATTATTAATAGTATCTATATATTAATACGTGAAGCAAAAACTTTGTATCCCTTTTTACGAAAATTGCGCGGACGGAGGAGTATGAAATTTTCCACACTTATAGAGAATACGGAGAAGAAGTGCACAATGCTAATATTTTTGTTAAATAATGCATAAAAGATACATTAAATCAATAAAGAAAACATTACACACATGTATTTGACGCACACACGCATGCATACTATTTATTGTCAAACTTTTGTTCTTGACGTCTGTTGTCAAATTGAGAATAGATGAAATATTGTTTGTCTTTATTAATATTTTTTTTATAGAGTAGCCTTGGCGAAATTTGTGATTATAGAAGTATAAAATACAATCATAATAGTGTACAAACTTACAATTCCAATTAATTATAGTCGAATTTCGACTACTGCGGGACCACTAGTTGTTATAATGATATTTGTTTTACAGTACTGAAATCTATTGTTATTTTTAATAAAAAAAAACCGCTCCTTACTGGTTACCGAGAAGCGATCAATCCAAGCGGTAAATCCGTGGGTTATTTTAAGAGCTTAAGATTGCTTAGTAGCTTATTTGTGTGTCGACGGCCAAATTATCTATTTATCTGGCAGAGATGAAATCATAAAAGGAAAATTTCTTAGAATAAATTCAGCAACACAGCACGTCAAGGTATATGAAGCTTATTTTATTTCTCCGTATCCATTTTATTACACGTTCAACCCCTAGAAACATGTCTACGTAAAATACATTTACTTATCTCTCTTGGTAACCCGCAATAAATTCTTCCAGTTTTTTTCTCTCACAAGTTTCTCCTTATTTCCTGTTAGCAGTAAAAACTTTTCTTACTTTTACTAATGTTAATTTACCTGAATGATATTTATTTTATTTTGATTTAGTGTACTTATGGAAATAGATAACATAATGCAATAGCAAGTTATGGTGGACTAAAGGTTAAGAGGTTCGGTTTCTTCGTCTCAAGCGCTGCGACTGGGCGCGTGTTCGGATCCCGCAGGCTGGTGTTGATTTTTTTACTGAAGTATACTGAGACCTTAGACTGGTGGTAGGACCTCACGTGGTTCCGCACGGGTAGGTACCACCTCCCCGCCTATTTCCGTCGTGAAGCAGTAATGCGTTTCGGCTTGAAGGGTGGGGCAGCCGTTGTAACTATACTTGAGACCTTAGAACTTATATCTCAAGGTGGGTGGCGCATTTGCGTTGTAGATGTCTATAGGCTCCGGTAACCACTTAACACTTAACTCATATAAGCAATAAAAAAAGCAATATAAAAAAATAGCATTCAATATACATATATGTCGGCGCAAATATGACTATTTACCTACTGATCATCAACTAATTACTCTGTGATAAGAAATTGATGTTAAACAGTCCCTTTTATTGTAATTTCAATACTTTAAAATCTTGTAAACACGCTCACGTGTTTAATACTTGTAAACACGCTGACGTGTGCCAAGCCCTATAAATACGGCCGTACTATCTAGCACTTAGTCATTCGTGTCCGAGCCGTAGTACAGTTCGGATCTCTCTGTAACGTTGTTATGCTTCTCGTGCAATATACGCAGTTCTCGTGAAGTTTTGTTTTGGAAGCCCAAACATGAGTCATCATCGAGAACTTAATGACCGTGACGTCAACAATGCTGACGTCACACTTTTTAAAAACATTCCTTCAGCGTTTCTCCTCCGTCATATATATTT
>NW_021011617.1:346424-361971 GCF_003987935.1 Bombyx mandarina
AACACTCATATAAATATTAACCTATCCATTAAGTACATGTATTTTCTACATGAATACCAAGTTTCAAGTCAATCGGATGCATGGTTCGGTAGTTATAACGGAACATCCGTAAAAACCACTATAGATTTATATATTACTAGCGACCCGCCCTCGCTTCGCTTCGGAAACATTAAAACACACATGAAACCAAAAAATAAAAATAAAAAAAATAATAAAAAAAGTAGCCTGTGTTCATCAGGGACAATGTCGGCTTCTAATGGAAAAAGAATTTTTCAAATCGGTCCAGTAGTTTTGGAGCCTATTCGAAACAAACAAACAAACAAATCTTTCCTCTTTATAATATTAGTATAGATTAGTATAGACAAAAGTTTAGGTCTTTTATTTATCGATTGAGGCACTACGAAGTCTGCTGGGTCAACTAGTTCTCTAATGAAAACGACAACTACAGCGAATTTTAATTCGACTAATTTAAATCTTGCAATTGTGTACAGACATTTAACCTTTAAATACGTAAACAATTTCAAAATATTAGGACTTAAAATAAACGGCTGCGACCAAACAAAGAAACAGTTCATTCCTTTCCCACTCGACTATGGCATTCTAGAAACATCTCGCTGTATCGATAGCAGTTAAGCCCCAACAGACACACGAACGTAATCAGATTAACATTTTAATCGATTTTCATTCGAGTCACGGGTTAATCGGCGGGCACACGGCTGTGCAAAAAACATTCGTTTACTGGCGAGAGTAGTTATACTAACAATGTTGGAAGGCTTATTCGGAAATTCAATGATAAAAATTTGTTGATTCTGAACGACCCATAAGCAATTGAAGTCTGGTATATTTTAGAGGGTATATATTTTTTTTTTAACTTACTCAGAGTAGCATAAGGTATATTTAGCAAACGGCCAGCTTAGGATTATGTCCAGATTTGAAGCTGTGTTATGGCACTTGGGAAAAATGTTGATGAGGGAATTTGGAGTTTACAAGCTTCTGAATCTAAAACTAAACCCGTTTTTTACCACCGCTATCGAATCACCACCAAAAATTTCTTCAATATTGTTAAGTGTCCGTCTCCCGTTCGTCAGTAACCATTAGAGACCCTTCCGCTGGAGAGGACGAAGACTTGAATAACATCAGATGAGATTAAGGTCTATGCTTTCCCTTCTTTACCGCGCCGCTTTTTTTTCCTACCTATGCTTGATAGCTTTCTTCATATGATAGCTTCACCCTAACGTGTAGGTGAGCTCACGGGGCTCAAACCGGAATGTTGCTAACACTGGTCCTAGCAAGAGCAGTGCTTCGCAGAATTTTAAGAAGTCGTCGTGGCCTAACGGATAAGACGTCCGGTGCATTCGTGATGAGCGATGCGCCGGTGTTCGAATCTCAGGCGGGTACCAATTTTTCTAATGAAATACGTACTCAACAAATGTTCACGATTGACTTCCACTGTGAAGGAATAACATCGTGTAATAAAAATGAAACCCGCAAAATTATAAATTGCGTAATTACTGGTGGTAGGACCTCTTGTGAGTACGCGCGGGTGGGTACCACCACCCTGCCTATTTCTGCCGTGAAGCAGTAATGCGCTTCGGTTTGAAGGGTGGGGCAGCCGTTGTAACTATACTTGAGACCTTAGAACTTATATCTCAAGGTGGGTGGGGCATTTACGTCGTAAATGTCTATGGGCTCCAGTAACCACTTAACACCAATTGGGCTGTGAGCTCGTCCGCTCATATAGCAATAAAAAAAAAAAAAACTACCACCGGATCGGAAACGCGACCCACTGAGAAGATCCGGCGAGAAACTCAGCGGGCGGTGACCGGTGCTTGTGGTACCTAAAAGCGCCGTTAATGGATCGGGAGGATCTGTAATGAATCGGGAAGATCTGTAATGAGAGCACCGCTAAAATATCCCTATCCGTAGCGCATCGTATCTCATAATGTTGAATTATTTCCTAACCAGACACATGATGTAGTTAACTACACGCCAATGTTAATTCTATAGTCTTGAACTGGCTTGTTGTACTAGGCCTTCAGTCACTTGTAGTTTACCGTTTGGTAAATAATGTTCAAAACAGATCTGACGTGAGGCAGCGCACCGAAGATAAACAGTGGCGAGGTTTTTATTACTTGTATTGATCAGATCAGTTTTATAAAAGAGACTGAATGAAAATAATCACACCACTTATATACAAAAATTTATTCATAATAATACTGACCGATACAAACGTCAGACGATATGGTTTTTTTTCTTGCTTAGATGGGTGGACGAGCTCACAGCCAACCTGGTCTTAAGTGGTTACTGGAGCCCATAGACAACTACAACGAAAGTGCTGCCACTTACCTTGAGATATGAGTTCTAAGGTCTCAGTATAGTTACAACGATTGCCCTACCCTTCAAACCGAAACGCATTACTGTTTCACGGCAGAAAATAAGCAAAGTGGTGGTACCTACTCGCGCGGACTCTCAAGAGGTCCTGCCACCAGTATATAGTTAAGGTTACGCTGAAATAGCCTCACAAGGCTCTCAGCTTAGGTAGGAAAAAATACATATATATGGCTGGCGGCAGGGCATCGCAGCTGACGTCACGTCCGTTACAAATGTCATCATATAGAGAATGACCGTTTTATCGCCTTGATTGAGCAGGAGACTTCCCGACTTATTTCGTGACTAGCCCTTGCCCGCGACTTCGTCCGCGTGGAATAGTTCACAAATAATGTTTTATTTAAAAAAAAAATGGTTAGCATAAAAAAGTTATAGTGAGCTAACCTTAACATATAGACATATGGTGTCGCGGACTTTTTTTTAGATGTTTTAAAGGGGTATAATTCTCTTATACATTATTTTAGCGATACTTTAAGCGTTTCCGCAGCGTATGCAGCAGAAGCTTTAAAAAGGGATTAAAACCCCGATTTTGAAACATTCTTTATTAGTGCTCCGCTTATATTGGTCTTAGCGTAATGTTATATAGCCTATAGCCTTCCTCGATAAATGGGCTATCTAACACTGAAATAATTTTTCAAATCGCACCAGTAGTTCCTGAGATTAGCGCGTTCAAACAAACAAACTCTTCAGCTTTATATTATTAGTATAGAGAAGTGGATACGGTATTAACAGCCGCTGGTCCCAGTCCGTTCCCAGTCAAATCGTCCTACCAGGGTTCTTAGTCGTCGTTTTTAGGCGTTAAAAAAAAAGACGTGTGGTGTCGTGGGACATCGCATAGGAATGAAGTTCCTTATTATAAAAATATTAATTTAAAGTTCTATTCGAGGTATAAAAAAATAAACTGGAGGTTTCGCAACAACCCGCGTTCATTCGGTAACGTGCGAACTTATTGTGGTACACTTCATTCACGGTTGTTTACGTTACGGACGTTTTTTCCCGGCTAGGGTACCCCTCCGCATTGTCCCATAAGGAGCTTCGTTCCAAAAAACTGGTACAAAAACTGTAATTAAACTTAACTAGCATTTTCAATTCGAAGGGTTTTTTGGCTTTATTTATTTCTATTCCGGTACAACTATGAGTTATAGCCTGAAGCCTACACGCCGCCTGTAAATCTTAATAGGCAAGGAATGTATTTGCTTGTGAATCGTAATAGACGTATATCTGTGGAGTTCCATGTATATTCTTGTTACCGAGACAGCAGAGAGAGATAGATGCAGAGAGAGCGAGATGACGACGGTAAATCGATTTGCAACAGATTCTTTTTTTTTAAAATGTAAGTGAAATTAGCATTAGCTGAGCCACGTCCTTTTGCCTTTTTCTTTTATTCTATTCTTAAATTTTATTTTATTTAGTGTGAAAGGCAATAAATGATTTTATTATTATCATTATAATTAAATATGTTGAACTTGTTGTATAGAATGCAAGTACCTGGTAATTAATTACAAATATGTGGTAATTATGTTAAATAATGAAACATTATTCTTCGGATGTACATACTGACTTTTTTATTCTTTACATAAAACTATACGACTAACTAGTTGTTGTTAGGCAACAACTATTCTTATTAATAAACTTCTGATGGTTACATATAGTAACAAGGCCAGTTCTAACAAAATATGATAATCATAATAGAAAAGTACAAAAGTCTTCTCGCTAAAACGATTTCATCCAAACAACCAAAATAATAATAATAACAACATAATAATCATACCATAACATAATAATATTATAAATTATAATCCCTACTCACAGGCTCACAAGACGCCCTTGCCGCCAGTAAGTAATCTACAAAAAATAAAAAATTAGGTTGACTAGAAGGAAATCTACAACAAAATGAGGTTGACCAGAGGAAAGCAAGCTGTAAGAATTCATTAGCTCTGCATTACTGATCCTCTCACCAAAAATACATTCAGCAGCTATTTTCTACTGAATTTAAAAAAAAAACCGCTTTCGTAATTAACTTAGTAGTTGATTGTACAAAAAAGAAAACAACAATTCACTATTAAAGTAATTCTAATTTTAATATTCTTAAAGTTGAGATAGAAATTAGCCTCGGGGATTGTGTTGCTATAAATTATGCCTTGGCCAGAGAACGAGTTCTTAATTCTCTTTAGACGATGTAAAAAAGGCTTAGGAATTTTTTTTCTTTTATTTTATTTATGAAGACGTCTGGCGAAGTTGTCTTGCCTGTCTGTCGGGATATCTTATTATATTTCGGTGTACACGTGGGTTGAAACTATGACAGTGACGTAAGCTTGCAGGTAAAAGCTCTCAAATGATATCAACGGTAAAGGAATAGAAAACAAGCATGCCAATATATCTATTATATTGCTTAGATTGGTGAAAGAGCTCACAGCCCACCTGTTGCCAAGTGGTTAGTGGAGCTCATAGACATTTAAGTAAATGCGCCACCCATCTTGAGATGTAAGTTCTAAAGTCTCAGTATAGTTACAACGGCTGCCCCACCCTTCTAGCCGAAACGCATTACTGTTTCATGGCAAAAATAGGCAGGGTGATGGTACCTACCCGTGTAGACTCACAAAACGTCCAACCAACAGTCACATTCTCATAAAACAATACAAAAATAATTGAGATTACAAAAGCTTGAATCTGGTTAAGAATGTCATACGGGATGGTGTTGTTGGTCTTATGAATTATTTATGAGAGGGACGCTGTCCCCACCCCCGGGTGGGGGGAGTGACCACTACAACAATAATGTGGGAGTCGTTTGACGTTTGGTCGGCGGCTAGAATAATAATTTGATTGATGGCTCATGAGGAGCTCATTCCCAAGCTAATTCCGGAAGAAACACAGGTGCTCACGATTCAGGGTACGAAAGTGTCGTTAACTTAAAGTCATTTGTTCACGTGATCAAATCAAATCAAATCAAAAAAAAATATTCAAAATAAATGAAAGTACATACTTGTTGAACGTCAAAAGAACTACCGCCAATTCACAAGAACTAGCCTCCGTCCTGAGAAGAATTGGCAAGAAACTCAGCGAGCATGTCTTTTTTTTTTAAATATTAGAATATTTTTTTAATATTTCATCACCATCACGATCACCGATTGATCACATTTTCCTTGTGTTAAAGCTTAAAGATTCAAATGCTGTTTTTTTACAGCGATCAATAGTTTAAGGACGAATGCGAAAATTTTATGAGGATGTGACGTAAAGCTATGAGCCGATCCGATTTCAAGGACGGGGCAGGTGTTATGCAATAAAATTCAGACTTCGAACTCATGTCTAAGATGGATGGTGGCATTCGCAATGACATTGGTATATGCTATCCGACCTTACATATATATATATATAAAATAGGGATACGAAGAATAAGAATATTTATTACCAATAAATTTATGATAAAAAGAAAAGTTATCACCGGTGTTTGTTTTTAATATACATGCATACCGTTTGGTAAATACAGTTCGAATCTATATATTAATAAGTGAAGCAAAAACTTTGCATCCCTTTTTACGAAAATTGCGCGGACGGAGGAGTATGAAATTTTCCACACTTATAGAGAATATAGAGAAGGAGTGCACAATGCTAATATTTTTTTAAAATAATGCGTAAAAGATACTATAAATCAATAAAGAAAACATTACACACACTACATACCATGTATTTGACGCACACACGCATGCATACTGTTTACTGTCAAACTTTTGTTCTTGACGTCTGTTGTCAAATTGAGAATAGATTACATATTGTTTGTCTCTGTTAATATCTTTTTATAGTGTAGTCTGGGCGAAATTTGTGATTATAGAAGTATAAAATACAATCATAATAGTGCACAAACTTACAATTCCAATTAATTATAGTCGAATTTCCCTCGAAGACCTCTAGTTAAGATTAATAAACAAATTAATAAGTTGCATTAAGACCATTTCATTAAACCAAACGGCGTATGTGTATGTGTGTGTTTTGCTTGTGTGGGTGCGCTTGTAATATTAAGTGAGGTGTTTATATATAAAAATATATATATGACTTAATCAGTGAGCTCATCCTTCGAAGGAAAAAAAAATTAACAATTCAATTTGCGTCTCGAAGCATTTGCTTCTCACAACAATATGTTTTAGTACGTAAAACTTAGTATTCATGCTTTCGTTGTATATAAAAATTATATGTATATACATATAACCTCTATACGATATTTTTTTTTTTTATATCTTTATTTAAGGAGATTATTCATCTAGTGAATATGTCACTCCATTGTGCAACAAAAGATAGTAACAAAAAATATATAAAAAAATAAAGAAAACTGTTATCGTCTCTGAAGGCCCACCAACACTATTTTATAAAGTGACTTAGCCATTTCGGATTCCGGAAAGGCTAATATGCATTTTACACCTCCAACTTGTCAAAAATCTGTATGTTTTGCAAAGAATTGTTGTCTCAAATTACGATTAATCTTAAAAGAGGTTAATATGTTATTTATAACATTCATCTTTAGATTACATAAATAGAATTTCGAATATTGAAACATTAGAACATTAGAAGGAACAGTAGAAATATAAAAGCATTTTTTGAAATATTAAAATGTAAAAAGATGTAAAAATAGTGGTGAATCAATAGCTTTAAATTTTGTTTCTCTTTATAAGAGCAACTCAATTTGTGCTATAGTTTTACTAAGATAAACTGTATTTTGATATAAATAAAATAATACATTATATACATAATATATATTCTAATAATAAATTCTATTTCTGTTAACTAAAAAATAAATTTTCACGTTACAGGAACGCCTTACAGAGGGCGCTACGTGTGGCCGCTACGCACAGTTGTAGACCCGCCGCCGTAGTCGGAGCACGCTACGAGGTCTCGTAGCAAACATTTCGTAGTACGACCGTAACGCGGAGCCAATTATCGAGATTCGTATAACTCAGAAACTACTGTGAGTGAGTGACGTATGTCGTGCTCGAGTGATTTGTGAGTAAAACAGTGTAGTGATTAATGAGTTAAATTGTTTTTCGGTAAGTACGATTTTGTTTTATTGTGTTTTATTATAGCAATATTAATAATTATTGTCAGGATTTTTGAGGGCTATAAAATATCGTAAATAATAGGGACTTAAAAAATATTTAGTGTTATTTTGATGAGAACTT
Organism: Bombyx mandarina; assembly: GCF_003987935.1. The sequence goes on from NW_021011617.1 coordinate 353,981, forward strand.
CTGTATTTATTTTAATTAATTAGTAAACGGTTGGTTGAGTTAAATTTTGGAATATGATACGCATACTTATTATGACGCCTACAATGTTAACTTATATATACTGATATAATATGTGTTTAAGCTGTTATATACATATATCTATGTGCACCGGGTGCATGTATATATGCATATTTCATACAAAACGTTAGAAATATTCTATAGTTAATTATTTTATTTAAGACACAAAGTTTATCATTACAACGTGAAGTAATAAAAGCTTATTCCAGATATTTTAATATCTAACTGACATTTTAAGTTGAAAAGGTCGAAATCGAAATCTTTTCTCATAGGCAGCTAAATACTAAATATATTTAACATCATGTGTATTCTATAATACTGAGATGTTATTTTAAGGAAGATTTTTGTTTTGATTTTCTTCTTTTTTTGTTGTTTTTGTTTCTTATTCTTTTGTTAATGCACCTACCGTGCATTATCTCTGCACCACCCTATGGTCGACCGGATGAGAATGCCCATGGCATTAAGTCCGCCTGTGTGCAAGTTTTGTTTTGTGCATAAAGTATAAATAAATAAATAATTAAATAGTTCAGATTAATTAGTGATACTAAAACTTCAGTCGGCTAAGGACATAAGCGGCTTATTGTTTCTATATGAAAGGTGATTTAACAATTCGATTAGGTAAAACATTCGGATTGAATCGTATTTAAGCATGTCCCTTAATTGTGGCTACAAAACTTGTATAGTATTCGAAGCATTGGAAATAAGAAACGAGATTACACCGTGAAATAGGTTTAACTATATTTAAGGTTCGCTAAAATCGAAGATATTACTTAAAAAAATAAAACTTCAGAGGTGTCAAGGGACACCCGGATGGAACGAAGTTCCTTTCGATTAATTAGTGAAGGAATTGTAATTTTTTTTTAAAGATATAATAATAAATTACGGCATTATGAAGAAGAAAAAGACAATACTATGAACTAAATTACTATTGTTGAAACGCTATCTCGAGAAACTGTACTCATTACGCGGACCAATCGGATACGAGCAATGTCACGCGATAAGCGCCTACACGTTGATTGGTCAGAATGACGGATCTAAAAAGTGTCGTGACAACTTTTCGTAAGAATTTATAGCAAAAAGTGTTGTGACAACTTTTCGTAAGAATTTTTTCCGTCTAGCCCCCTTTCACAACGCGCGATAAGGAACTTCGTTCCAATAATAAATAAATAAATAAATATAAATATTTAAATATAATAGCATATCATAGCAATCACGCCACGTTAACTGGTACCGTGATAAGTTCGTAAAGAACTTGTGTTACGGGTACCAGATAACGGAAATAAATGTAAGATTTTTATTATACACATACATATATTTAATATACAACTATAACCTTGGAAAAGACATTTATATTTAGCATATAAATAACTTCCCTTGGCGGGATTCGAACCCGCGACCACCTTGTGTAGTGACCATGTCACTTACCACTACACCAGACGGCCGTTAATTAAATAAATTAAATAAGTTAATTAAATAATTTATTTCAAGACACCATAGTCTCATAGTGTGTTAGTATTATCACTACATAGTATAAAACAAAGTCGCTTTCTCTGTCCCTATGTTCCTATGTATGCTTAAATCTTTAAAACTACGCAACGGATTTTGGTGCGGTTTTTTTTAATAGATAGAGTGTTTGAAGAGGAAGGTTTATATGTATAATAACATCCATTAAGTAGTGGAGAAATCAATAATAAATTAGAATTTCCGAAGTGAACCGTGGGCGGGTCGCTAGTTACAAATAATTTAAGAATTAAATTAGTAAATATTTTTTTAATAGAACTAAATTAGGTTTTTTTTTTTTTTTTTTATTGCCCTTGGAGGCAGACGAGCATACGGCCCACCTGATGGTGAGTGGTTACCGTTGCCCATGGACTTCAGCAATACCAGGGGCAGAGCCAAGCCGCTGCCTACCGTTGCCTACCGCTAGGTGTATCAAATTCGTCTAGCAGTACTCATCAAGCATTATGTAGAACGTGTAACTTGATGAACCTACCCAGGATCGTTCCATCCAGCCTTTCTGCTGATACCCTCAAGACGTTGCTGATGCTTCCCCCTACTCTACGCACAATGGATGCCGTCTTTTTGCGCAATATAATACTATAAATCTATATATTACTAGCTGTACCCGTCCGCTTCGCTGGGCATTTAAAATTAGCATTATTATTTCTCATCCCCACAAAGATTCTCATCATTAACGCCCCCGCAACTGGCGTAGGGAGTCTAATACTCATATAAATATTAGCCTATCCATTAAGTAAATGTATTTTCTACATGCATACCAAGTTTCAAGTCAATCGGATGCATGGTTCAGTAGTTATATCGGAACATCCGTAAAAACCACTGTAGATTTATATATTAGTATAGATAGTCTCGAAGTCGTCGTGGCCTAACGGATAAGACGTCCGGCGCATTCGTGTTGAGCGATGCACCGGTGTTCGAATCTCAGGCGGGTACAAATTTTTCTAATGAAATACGTACTCTACAAATGTTCACGATTGACTTCCACGGTGAAGGAATAACATCGTGTAATAAAAATGAATCCCGCAAAATTATAATTTGCGTAATTACTGGTGGTAGGACCTCTTGTGAGTCCGCGCGGGTGGGTACCACCACTCTGTCTATTTCTGCCGTAAAGCAGTAATGCGTTTCGATTTGAAGGGTGGGGCAGCCGTTGTAACTATACTTGAGACCTTAGAACTTATCTCAAGGTGGGTGGCGCATCTACGTTGTAAATGTTTATGGGCTCCAGTAACCACTTAACACCAGGTGGGCTGTGAGCTCGTCCACCCATCTAAGCAATAAAAAAAAAAGAAAAAAGATATATTTTTTTATTTATATATTTTCTATACTATCCTACTATATATTATATATGATTACGTTTCAAGACAGAAATTCGTGAAATAATTATTCGCGAATTCTCAAATCATACTTTGATCTCAACTCTATTAAATAACATTTTGAGTTTGATATTCGTGATAGCACACGAGTTTTTCGATTCTGCCACTAATTTCCAAGTTGAAATGATTATTTTTACGAATCGAAATATCTTCCAAGCTATATCGCTGTTCGCGAAGGAAAAGTGAAAATGTTTGTAGGTTCGTCCGATTTAGTAGGTAGGTTTCGGGTATTCGATTATATTTTGTGTTGAGTCGTAGCTTCAATGAAACTTGATTTAGAAAGGAGAGCTTTTTTAAACTGGTGGTAGGGCCTCTTGTGAGTCCGCGCGGGTGGGTACCACCACCCTGCCTATTTCTGCCGTGAAGCAGTAATGCGTTTCGGTTTGAAGGGTGGGGCAGCCGTTGTAACTAAACTTGAGACCTTATATCTTAAGGTGGGTGGCGCATTTACTTTGTGGATGTCTATAGGCTCCAGTAACCACTTACATCAGGTGGGCTGTGAGCTCGTCCACCCATCTAAGCAATAAATAAAAAAAAAATTCTCTTGGTACACAATACAGCACACCTGCTAAGTGCGACCAGATGTTTTTTTATAACTACAGCGATTAGTGTTGCCAAATGTTAATCTGTTGCCACATTTACACATATATAAACTAGCGACCCGCCCTCGCTTCGCTTCGAAAACTGTAATTTATTATTGACTTCTCCACTATTTAATGGATGTTATTATACATATAAACCTTCCCCTTCAATCACTCTATCTATTAAAAAAAACCGCATCAAAATCAGTTGCGTAGTTTTAAAGATTTAAGCATACATATGGATATAGGGACAGAGAAAGCGACTTTGTTTTATGCTATGTAGTGATGTTATGTTTATGATTGTCTTAAGCAGTCCTCGACCTCGACCTCGTATGGTCATGTTGTGACTGGAACCACGAATGCTTCTCAGTCACTCGATCTGCGTCCTTTATTCAATGCATTACGGACATTTGGTATTTATAGTCCGAGTGTACTAATCTAGAGTAGCTACAGTCGGCATCTCTGCGCCATTTTGAGAAGGTGGCACGACATGAGAACCCTCTCATCGTAGCCGCTGGAAACTACATACCCGACCCAGTAGACTGAATGGTAAACCGTCGACGTCGCCCAAAGCACGTCATTACGGATCCTCCTGATCCATTAATTCCTCCTGCTTTTAGGCACCACAAGCACCGGTCGCCGTCCTCGTCGAACCCGTCGCTTGCGACGAAGGGCTTGATGAGCGAACTAACCCATAGACACAGCCCACTGAGTTTCTCGCCGGATCTTCTCAGTGGGTCGCGTTTCCGATTAGATGGTAGATTCTGCGAAGCACTGCTCTTGCTAGGGTCAGTATTAGCAACTCTCCGGTTTGAGCCGCGTGAGCTCACCAACAAACGTTAGGGTGAAGCTGAAATAGCCTCTCAAGGCTATCAGCACAGGTAAGAAAAAAAAACTAATCTAGTTTCGTGCTTTTCGCTCCTCGACAATATTTTAGAAGCGAACCACCCGATCCCTTCTCATCGTACCGTAAAGGCACGTCAGTTTACTTAGTGAGAGTTTTTTAACGTTCTCGATAGCGTAAAAGTTAACTGAAATTCGTATGAAATTGGAAAGTTTGCGCTCGTCTGCCGCTAGGGGCGCTGATCCAACTGCATACAAAATTTGAGTTAACTTTTACGCTATCGAGAACGTTAAAACACTCACAGTAAGCACGCAAGTAAACAGACAGTAGGCAGTGGCGTTATCCAAGTTTTACACCAGCACACAACGATCGACAACTGGAATTTACTTGTGGTTAGAAATATTTGTCGCACCGATAAATAGGTAATGATATCTGGTCTATTTCGGCCGCGTAGAAGACATGTCGAATTCCAGTTTTAATTGACAGCCATACTACACTGACAGCCATAATACTACTGAAGTATGAAACCACTGTGAAACCTATACTATGCATAATACAAACTCGTGTTATACGTCAAAGTGAGTGACGGAAATAAAATATGGAGCATTTAACTTAACACAATTGGAATATAATATTGATTGTTGATCATTTTGTATTATTTACGTATTTCAAGAAAGACCTACAGCTAAAGCTACAATAAAAACAAATTAAATAATTAGGGATGTATTAATGAAAGTAAAAATAAGTATATATTTATTGTATATTTGTATCTTCTCGATAAACCAGTCTAAATATTATTATTAATAGTACACTGGAACATACCTGCTGTATGAGCTGAATCTTTTTTAGTTTCCTTGCATCTTAAGCGGTTGTCTGGAGTCTGGAAGAGATTGCCTTTCGATCGATAAGTCATAGGCGGACATACAATTATATTTGCCTGTTGACTATTATTGAATGTTAACTGTGTTTTGGTGTCCAATTACAAATACTCTTTCTCTTTCTCTCTCTCTATCTCTTTCTCTCTCTATCTAAATCTAGGCACTTAAATATAAATGTTACAAATTAATAGCATCTCGATTCAGTTCAACAACGCAACCAGATTTCGAGTCCTTCGTCCTGTTACTGTCAGTGTTTAACTTATCCAAAAAGATGGTCAGCGTATCACAATTAATATGAGGTCAAGCCATACCTATGACGTCATAAAATATATTTGTATCCCTCTGAATACTTCCAATCGTATATTGTCGATGAATGAAATTTGGGAATCATTCCGAAAATAAGCGACCCGCGAATCGAGCTTCGGTTTTGTGTACTGACGTGAATATCTGATATTTTTGATTGAAGCTCTCTCAATGTTTTGATTACATTACAATTAAATAAACCCATTTTTGAATGTAATTAAAGGATGTTTGATTTGACGATGATGGAGTTATTATAGGATGACCGAGCTTTGCTCGATAATTCTTTTTTTATTTTTATAAATTGTGTTTTTTTAGAAATTGCATTTGAATACGAATTACATATTGATATTTATATTATTTGTTATTTTCTTTCTATAAAAAAAAGTTTATGTTTAAGTTGATTATCGATAAAGTTGATTATTGAAAGCTCGAATAAAAAAAACATTTTCTGAAAATAAATCGTAGCTAAATCGATTTATCGCCCCCGAAATCCCCTGTATACTAAATTTTATGAAAATCGTTGGAGCTGTTTCCGAGATTCATATTATATATATATATATATATATATATATATTTATATACAAGAATTGCTCGTTTAAAAGTATAAGATAAGATAATAAGATATTACGTCACGTCTTTTATGCGATCTCTATCCGTCTCTCTCTGACAAGTACTGGACGTAATGATCTCTGGAGCCAGTCTTTAATCTTCGGTTGACGATTTTGGTGAATGGTCGTCGTCGTCGTGGCCTAAAGGATAAGACGTCCGGTGCATTCGTATCTTGCGATGTACCGGTGTTCGAATCCCGCAGGCGGATACAAATTTTTGTAATGAAATACGTACTCAACAAATGTTCATGATTGACTTCCACGGTGAAGGAATAACATCGTGTAATAAAATAAAAAAACCCGCAAAATTATGATTTGCGTAATTACTGGTGGTCTTGTGAGTCCGCACGGGTAGGTACCACCACCCCGCCGTCAAAGTGGGTGGCGGCATTTTTGTTATGGATGTCTATAGGCTCCAGTAACCACTTAAGACCAGGTGGAATGTGAGCTCGTCCACCCATTTAAGCAATAAATAAAAAACGTGGATTTTCTCGGTTTAATTTTATATTATTTTATTTTAATACATGCCGTTTGGGCATACCCACATCCTATCATTGGTTTAGGTCGACCTAAGTTACAAAGCAGATGTTTCTATCGTATTTTGCAGGCAGCGGCTTGGCTCTGCCCCTGGCATTGCTGACGTCCACGAGCAACCGTAACCACTCACTATCAGGTGGGCCGTATGCTAGTCTGCCTATACGGCATTAAAAAAAAAAAGCTCCTTATTCAAGCTTCGCGGCAGAAACAAGCATGATCTTCCCTTAAGTAAAGCTACGAAATCCTATGTTTAAATTTCGAAGCTCGTACGCATTTTACGACGGAAGTGCGGGTCAAATCCGGCTTTTTCTCTTTATTTTTTTATTTCCTCCAAACAACCGGTAGTATTCTCTTAGTTTTATTCGTAATAAGACCTTTTATGATTTACCGAGATTGTGGTGAATATGAGAATACGCTAGTACGCAGCAAGTAGTTTCTCCTGTTTAAGTCCGAAGACATAAATCAGAGATTTCCGTTGTTTTTGTTGATTTTACAACAGACCACAGACTTTCGTCTTCCTAACGTCAACAGTTTTTAATACGCTTTTATTGGCTTATGCATGTTCGTATCTAGCGATACACCGGTGTTGGAGTTCCACAGGCGGGTACCAATTTTTCTAATGAAATACGTACTCAACAAATGTTCACGATTGACTTCCACGGTGAAGGAATAACATTGTGTAATAAGAATCAAACCCACAAAATTACAATTTGTGTAATTACTGGTGGTGGTGACCTCTTGTGAGTCCACCCTGGTAGGTACCACCACCCTGCCTATTTTTGCCGTGAAGCAGTAATGCGTTTCGGTTTGAAGGGTGGGACAGCTATTGTATCTATACTGAGACCTAAGAACTCATGTCTCAAGGTGGGTGGCAACTTTTACGTTGTAGATACCTATGAGCTCCGGTAAACACTTAAAACCAGGTGGGCCGTGAGCTCGTCCACAGACCTAATCTATTAAAATAAAAAAAATAAAAACTATCGAACATTGGCCAAAGATTTATTCAGTACTCGTGTGATGTGGAGTAGAATTTCAGACACACGCGATTTTGTCATTAACATAGCCGCTGATTATACAATAAGCCGGTTTTTAGGTACTAGAATACCACGAGGTCAGGTGTTTTGTAAGTTTTTTTTTTTTTTGTTGCTTAGATGGATGGACGAGCTCACAGCCCACCTGATGTTAAGTGGTTACTGGAACCCATAGACATCTACAACGTAAATGCGCCACCCACCTCGAGATATAAGTTCTAAGGTCTCAGTATAGTTACAACGGCTTTTTTTTTT
>NW_021011617.1:362237-443329 GCF_003987935.1 Bombyx mandarina
AGAAGCCGGCTTAACGCGCCGGCCACCCCCAACAAACGAGGGACCAGGTGCTGAAAGTGAGCACGGAAGGTCCAACGACTGTCCAGAATGAGGCCGAGGTACTTTAACTGCACCCCGACCCCGATCCGGACGCCTCCAACCACGATATGGGCATCGACAGGTGGCACTCTCCGGGGCCTGTGGAACCACATGGCCTCGGATTTACTGAGCGCCACGTCGAGGCCCAATCTCCTGATTTTGCCGACGACATGCGCTACCCCAGCGGTGGCAAGACGAGCAGACTCAGCAAAGCTCCCTCCCCGGGCCACGACCAGCGTGTCGTCTGCGTAACATATTACGCTTAGGCCCGGGAGGAGGGCACCCCTCAGCACCCAGTCATACCCGATATTCCACAAAAGAGGGCCGAGTACCGACCCCTGTGGAACACCGCGCACGACCGGGAACCGATGTACGACCCCACCGTGTCCGGTACACGTGACCGATCTGTCCTCCAAGTAGGAGCCGACCAGCCGGCCAAGGAAGAGGGGCACTCCGTGTCTTTCCAGCGCCCCCCCTATCACGGACCAGGGCAGGGTGTTAAACGCATTGGCGATGTCGAGCGACACCGCCAAGGCCACCCCACCCCCACAGACGGCCTCCTCCGAGAGGGCCCGCACGCGAAGGATCGCGTCCACCGTTGAGCGGCCCTCTCGGAAACCATACTGCTCCGCCGACATAGTTACAACGGCTACCCCACCCTTCGAACCGAAACGCATAACTGCTTCACGGCGGAAATAGGCGGGGTGGTGGTACCTACCCTTGTGGACTCCCAAAAGGTCCTACCACCAGTAAAAAGTCCACATGGGTTTCCCTGGTCCCGCCTATTTCTGTCGCGAAGCAATAACGCGTTCCTATTTGAATACTGGGATATTATACAATTTAGACTAGGACCTTATGTTTCAAAATGGGTGGTGGCATTCGCGTGGTGATTTCTCTAGGTTCCGATAGTCATTTAGCACTAGGTAGGCCGTGAGCTATCTCAACTCATCATCATAGTCGGTTACTCTTGACTGAGAAGTCATGGTCATGTGGAACCCTTGTTTAATAAAGCCTTGACAGATGCTCTCCATAGTTCGCGAACTGAGACTTTGCGCACGCATCCGTTAAGTGAGAATTTGTAAGGATTTGCTGGTGGTAGGACCTCTTGTGAGTCCGCACGGGTAGGTACCACCGCCCCGCCTATTTCTGCCGTGAAGCAGTAATGCGTTTCGGTTTGAAGGGTGGGACAGCTATTGTATCTATACTGAGACCTAAGAACTCATATCTTTTTTTTTTTTATTGCTTAGATGGTTGGACGAGCTCACAGCCCACCTGGTGTTAAGTGGTTACTGGAGCCCATAGACATCCACAACGTAATTGCGCCACCCACCTTGAGATATAAGTTNTGTAAGGATTTGCTGGTGGTAGGACCTCTTGTGAGTCCGCACGGGTAGGCACCACCGCCCCGCCTATTTCTGCCGTGAAGCAGTAATGCGTTTCGGTTTGAAGGGTGGGACAGCTATTGTATCTATACTGAGACCTAAGAACTCATATCTTTTTTTTTTTTATTGCTTAGATGGTTGGACGAGCTCACAGCCCACCTGGTGTTAAGTGGTTACTGGAGCCCATAGACATCCACAACGTAATTGCGCCACCCACCTTGAGATATAAGTTCTAGGGTCTCAAGTATAGTTACAACGGTTGCCCTACCCTTCAAACCGAAACGCATTACTGCTTCACGGAAGAAATAGGCAGGGTGATGGTACCCACCCGTGCGGACTCACAAGTGGTCCTACCACCAGTAAAAAATATCTCAAGGTGGGTGGAGCTGGTCCACCCATCTAAGCAAAAAAAAATTAAAAAAAAGATTATCACTTGATCAATCCAGCGCTTGGGGCTTCAATTAAATAATATTCAACTATCAAAACAATAAAAAAAATAAAAATGAATACTGTTAAGCTTATATCGAGAATTGCTCCGTAGAAGTTGTTTTTAATAAATCAGACTTTGACATACGACAATCTCACCATCCACGTTCCGCTATCCGCTTAGCACCTAGTGAGCTGTGAACCTGGTTGTAGGTATACGACAAAGGGGAGATCTTCAACCGAGCAGGTGATATTGCTCGATAGACCGACGGTCCGAGTGTGGTTGTTACGCTTATCTTGAAAATGTCGTAAGCGAGATTCAGGCATTTGTCAAATATCTTGTGTTGTATGATGCTCATCAAGAAAAATACAATTAAAAAAAAAGAGTACTTAAGCAATTCGTACCGTTCCCATGTGTTCCGGATACACAAAGAAAGATGTTTTTATTACGAACGTAAAAAGGCCAAGGGGAGAACTCTTAAAATGCGTACCTAAAGCGAATAAAAAGGACACCGGCAACCACAATACTATGCTTTACATAATCCTTATTAAGCCCCCCACCTTGGAGAGCAGTAAAAGAAAATTAACATTTTGTATGTTGGCTCTTAAGTCATAATACTTTCCAGGCCCTCCCTTTAAGCGTGGGTCAAAATGAGTGATGATTATTATGTTTAAGGGTGGTCGAAAGGGGTTTTTATCAAAACTAGAGGTCCCGTCGAAATTCGACTATAATTAATTGGAATTGTAAGTTTGTACACTATTATAATTGTATTTTATACTTCTATAATTACAAATTTCGCCAAGACTATACTATAAAAAATATTAATAAAGACAATCAATATTTAATCTATTCTCAATTTGACAACAGACGTCAAGAACAAAAGTTTGTCAATAAATAGTATGCATGCATGTGTGCGTTAAATACATGGTATGTAGTGTGCGTAATGTTTTCTTTATTGATATAAAGCATCTTTTACGCATTATTTAAAAAAAGAATTAGCATTGTGCACTTCTTCTCTATATTCTCTATAAGTGCGGAAAATTTCATACTCCTCCGTCCGCGCAATTTTCGTAAAAAGGGATACAAAGTTTTTGCTTCACGTATTAATATATAGATATTCCAGAGTCGACCTCAATTTATTTGTAATTTCGACAATCTCGTTGTTTCACGGCTCAATGTGAAACATAGCGCCGTAACTATAGTCACATGAACTTGTCGAACCCGTCGCTTGTGACGAAGGGCTCGATAACCCATAGACACAGCCCACTGAGTTTCTCGCCGGATCTTCTCAGTGAGTCGCATTTCCAATCTGGCGGTAGATTCTGCGGAGCACTGAACTTGCTTGGGCCAGTGTTAGCAACATTTCCGGTTTGAGCCCCAAGAGCTCACCTACACGCTAGGGTGAAGCTGAAATAGCCTCTCAAGGCTATCAGCATAGGTAGAAAAAAAAAGGTGTTGTGGTAAGTGACATGGTCACTACACAAGGGGGTCGCGGGTTCGAATCCCGCCAAGGGAATATATTTGTATGATAAATATAAAATGTCTTTTCCAGGGTTATGGATGTATATTATATGTATGTATGTGTATAATAAAAATCTAACATTTATTTCCGTTATCTGGTACCTGTAACACAATTTCTTTACGAGCTTAGTACGGGACCAGTTAACGTGGCGTGATTGTTAGTAATTATTTATTTAAATCTAGCGGACCCGGCAGACTTCGTAGTGCCTCAATCGATAGATAAAAGACCTAAACTATTGTATAAAATAAACTTAAAACAAACAAAAGGAATCCGTCCGACGGGGGACACATCAAAGGAAAAACAAAAATTTTATTTTTATTTAATTCCGAGCATTTTCATATTTATCTACCTTTTAAACCTTTTCTGGACTTCCACAAATAATTCAAGACCAAAATTAGCCAAATCGGTNCAATTTCTTTACGAGCTTAGTACGGGACCAGTTAACGTGGCGTGATTGTTAGTAATTATTTATTTAAATCTAGCGGACCCGGCAGACTTCGTAGTGCCTCAATCGATAGATAAAAGACCTAAACTATTGTATAAAATAAACTTAAAACAAACAAAAGGAATCCGTCCGACGGGGGACACATCAAAGGAAAAACAAAAATTTTATTTTTATTTAATTCCGAGCATTTTCATATTTATCTACCTTTTAAACCTTTTCTGGACTTCCACAAATAATTCAAGACCAAAATTAGCCAAATCGGTCCAGCCGTTCTCAGGTTTTAGCGAGACTAACCAACAGCAATTCATGAATTCAAAACATTGAAGAGAAACAGGAGTATTGACTTCCTAATCTATAAGAGCGATCTCTTTTAGACAACCGTCAGGTGAGGAAGCATCGTCTAAGGAAATAATTCGACCGCGGTATACGAACCGATAGAATTTTTATTTATTAGCTTCACAAAACTGTATAAAATCTATACACATTAACATTCAACAAGTAGAATAAACGAGTAGAATATTGCTTATACTAAAGGATTTTGCTGAAACTATACAATAATATAGCTTACACATCAGAATACCACATAGGCTATATATAATTTATAAAGAAATAGTGTAAATTATCCAAAATATAACGATAAGTGTCAAGTGAGTAAGAAATAAATCTATCATCCGCGAGCTATTCTAGATTACGCTGCAAAAACCGTTGGAGTTAGACGTATATAACATACAAAATGGAAAATGGAAAATGGAAATGTTTATCTCAAATAGTCCTAAAAAAAGTCCGTGACAGCATATATCTCTCTTTTATGTGTAAGCCATTATCGCCAAAATAGTGAACCAAAAATGCAATAAAAATTTATAATTTATAAACGCACATTTGGTATTCACAAATTGATTGTCATATGAAAATAAATACTTTTATCGCATCTGGTAATTAAGGTATACAAACTTTGTCTTTTACACTACATCATTTGGACGAATGTCTATATATTAATACGTGAAGCAAAAACTTTGTATCCCTTTTTACGAAAATTGCGCGGACGGAGGAGTATGAAATTTTCCACACTTATAGAGAATATAGAGAAGAAGTGCACAACGCTAATATTTTTTTAAAATAATGCATAAAAGATACATTAAATCGATAAAGAAAACATTACACACACTACGTACACGTACCATGTATTTGACGCACACACGCATGCGTACTATTTATTGTCAAACTTTTGTTCTTGACGTTGTCAAATTGAGAATAGATTAAATATTATTTGTCTTTGTTAATATTTTTTATAGTGTAGTCTTGGCGAAATTTGTGATTATAGAAGTATAAAATAAAATAATAGTGTACAAACTTACAATTCCAACTAATTATAGTCGAATTTCGACTACTGCGGGACCTCTAGTTTGAATAGTTATGTCTATAAATAACCGAGTGAGCGATATCATGAAAGATGAGGATACAAAATTCAATAAGATCAATAATAAATTATAGTTCCCGAAGCGAAACGAGGGCGGATCGCTTGTGTTGGATATTATAGACACAATGGATATTATAGACGTTTGTCAGACCAGGCCAGACGCAGGTGGGCAGACGAGACAGATGTTCGCATGGACTTGAATACGCGGGAGACTCTACTGGGATTCGCGGATCTGTTCACAGTTCGCTAGAGAAGCTGCAATGACCCTCGTATGATTTATCCACACAAAATAGGCGTAGACATGTGTACATCTTTATTTAGTTACTTCTTCTTCTTTTTCCTAGTCAGTATCACTTGACAGAGTGGTCGTGCTGATCCCGCCATACTGGCAAGCTTTACAACACGCCGCCGCTCCTCTCTGACCTGCATTCGTGTAATGATGATGACCCATTCACTGCCGCTTCTACACAACTAATAAAGCGCAATTTTAACCTGCATCCATAATGTTCGCAATTTATTAAGACTATTGCAGTTTTTTTCCTTACCTTTTTTTATTGCCCTTGTAGGCAGACGAGCATACGGCCCACCTGATGGTGAGTGGTTACCGTCGCCCATGGACTTCAGCAATGCCGAACCTTTTTTTTATTACCTAAGCTGATGATCTTGAGAGATCACTTCAGTGTCAGCGGGCGAGTAGGTGAGCTCACGGGGCTCAAACCTGACGATGTTGCTAACTGCAGAATCTACCTCCGCATCGGAAACACAGCCCACTGAGAAGATCCGGCGCGAAACTCAGTGGGCTGTGTCTGAGGGTTAATTTACTCGGCGAGCCATTCGTCGCAAGCGACGTGTTCAATCAAAATATGAACATTAGAATTATATTGTAATATTGTAATGGTAACACCTAAGTTCTTAGTTGCTAATTTTATGTTTGGCGCTTGGCAACCCTCTCTTCCGTTCCAGCCTTATAGCCCCGTGCATGGCAAGTTTTAATTTAAATCAATAAAATAAGAATAAATGCAAATAAGGTTGGCCACTACACGTGAAGCGTTTAAGACGAAGGTTCGAGAACTGTTTCTCAAAGAGTTAGCAGAGTCATCTAATTGATAATATTTGTTTATATATGTTTTTATATGTACATATTTATGATATGTATATGTATGTATTTATGTATATGTATTTATTCAAGTACCAGTATTTGTATCTATATATATTATGTATGTTATATATACACATATGTTTAAGTAATATCACCTTCACACTACGTCTACCAAGCTTCATCTCTGCACTCCCCTAAGGTAGACTGTTAGAGAATGCCTATGGCATTAAGTCCGCCTTTATACTTTCTAGTATATGAAGTTATAAATAAATAAATAAATATTCAATATACGAGCCTGTGTTTTATTTATACACGACGGGCTCGACGAGAACGATGACCGGTGCTTGAGGTACCTAAAAGCACCTTTAGTGGATCGGGATGATCTAAAGGTACTTAATTGAAAACTTTTATATTACATAGGAATACAAATATCTCATACGAAGAGATTATCTGAGATTATATTAAGACTGAATAATAATGTAACTAGTTATATCGTTACAATTACTTAGGGGAACTTGTTTATAAGACGGATGTTTCTTATTGTATTAGCTTGTAAGTACCCTAATTTCTCTTCTATAACTATTGTTTGTTCAATTATATATATTCTTGAGTAAGACAGGAAATACGTATCCTTCAATGAGAATCTTCAGTAAGCAATCTTTATCAAGTAGATTTATTGAAACTCAGATCCTAGGTTCTTAGTACAATTTTCTGACAATTAAATAAAGGAGCAATAAATTTAACGGTAAAATAGAACTTACTTACAAATTAGAACAATTCAAACCGAGAGAATTCAACCCAGAGCAATAACATCACCCCTTTTTTTTGGGTGGGGGCCAAACCTCCTACGAGGTCCTCGCGCTTAGGAGTCGCGCGGGGTATGTGGGACTGGTCGGTCCGCAGATGTTGAGAGCGGACCACGGGCCCAAGGGCATGAAATCTAGGACCTTACCCACTAAACGACTCAAGAAAATCACCCCTGCCCCATTAGGTAGGGAGTTCTTGTCAGAGCATAGGCGAATACCCCAATTACCCTCTGATGGGGTGTAGGGCTCGAATCAAATTTTTCCATTTATATCGGTCTTGGGCAGTCTGTTCTAGCTCCTCCCACGTCATGCCCAAGACCCCTAGCTCCTGCTCCACCGAGCGACGCCAAGTTGTTCTGGGGCGACCTCTCATCCTTAATGCCTTAACATTAACAAATTTAATTATTTTACAACAAACCTTACAATAGCGATGATTGATTAACTGTTTAGCATCTGTGTAAGTGAACAAAATTCTCGGGTTCTTCCAAAAAGTCTTAGATAATAAACGTGATTTTACTGAGAAAATATTTCATCCCGATTCATCTCGTTTCATTTAATTTCATCCCAATTGATTGAAGTTTCAAATTAATCAACTTCATCTATTACGCTTTATATCATTTATCATATTGTAGCAGAATATAAAAAGAAAATATAACGCTTGGCTTATAAAGGTACAGTTACTGGGCCAGAAAATCTTAAAAAAAAAAAGATACTTTTCGCTCCAGCATTTTGAGATAACATCTTCTGACAGATGGCGTGCGATTAATTTTAACAAATCAGTAAATCCCACACACAGCAACTGTCAGAGCGGAGGGAGGTCATTTTTCACTAGAACCAATCCAAGCCATGAGTTAGAACTTAAAGGTTTGTTTTTTTTATTACTCAGATGGGTGGACGAGTCCACCTGATGTTAAGTGGTTAGCGGAGCCCATAGACATCTACAACGTAAATGGCACCACCAACCTTGAGATATGAGTTCTTAGGTCTCAGTATAGTTACAACGGCTACCCCACCCTTCAAACCGAAACGCATTACTGCTTCACGGCAGAAATAGGCAGGGCGGTGGTACCTACCTAAATGTATATACTCATGTAAATATATACATTAAGGTCCAAAATATAGTTTTGTCTATTTTATCTTTCGAAAAACATAAAACAGTTCTAAGACGAATATCATAAACAATCTAGTTACGTAATACTACTATCTTTATTTTATAGCAATAAAACCGATTCGTCCATAAAATTTTGTCCGGGCAGTAAATAAAACCGGCTATAACCGGTGCGGAGTGGACAGGACAGGCCTCGGGCGGTTCGGACCGGTTCAAGGCGGATATCTCAGGGAACAAATATTAAAGAACACCAGTAAAATATTTATGTTCGTTACCAGTAACAGTTTCCGATCGTAAACTATATGAAGTTGTTTGAAAGACTTACTAGGCTGTGAAGTTGTTTTTTTCGAGTCGATTTCTGCATATAGTTTGGGAGATAAGTTCACTGGTGTTAATTAGATCCCATAGGTATCTCGCAGAAGGAGGCTGCGGAATGGGAGCAAAAATCCCATAGGCAACTTAATGTGTTTTTTATTTTTTATTTCCCTTATAGGCAGATGAGCGTACGGCCCACCTGATGGTGAGTGGTTACCGTCGCCCATGGACTTGAGCAATGCCAGGGGCAGAACCAAGCCGCTGCCTATCGCTGCCAACCTTGAAACATGTGGTTGAAATGTTATTAGGATTGTAAAAAATATTAATGTGAAGTCACAATGTGTTTTGTCATCATTAAATAAGGTACGGGTATAATATATCTCAGGCAGAACAATATATAAATATAATATTTATATATTACTAGCGACCCGCCCGCGTTTTGCTTCGGGAATTGTAATTTATTATTGATCTTATTGAATTTTCTATCTTCATCTTTCATGATATCGCTCACTCGATTATTTATAGACATAACTATTCAAATATTTGTCCAAATGATGTAGTGTAAAAGATAAAGTTTGTATACTTTAATTATCAAATGCGATAAAAGTATTTATTTTCATATGACGATCAATTTGTGAATACCAAATGTGCGTTTATAAATTATAAATTTTTATTGCATTTTTGGTTAACTTTTTTGGCGATAATGGCTAACACATAAAAGAGAGATTGCCTTCCACGGTGAAGGAATAACATCGTGTAATAAAAATCAAACCCGCAAAATGACAATTTTCGTAATTACTGGTGGTAGGACCTCTTGTGAGTCCGCGCGGGTAGGTACCACCGCCCTTCCTATTTATGCCGTGAAGCAGTAATGCGTTTCGGTTTGAAGGGCGGGGCAGCCGTTGTAACTATACTTGAGATCTTAGAACTTATATCTCAAGGTGGGTGGCGCATTTTACCTAGTAGATGTCTATGGGCTCCAGTAATCATTTAACACCAGGTGGGCTGTGAGCTCGTCCACCCATCTAAGCAACAAAAAAAAAAGAGATATGCTGTCGCGAGCTTTTTTGTAGGACTATTTGAGATAAACATTTCCATTTTGTATGTTATATACGTCTAACTCCAACGGTTTTTGCAGCGTAATCTAGAATAGCTCGCGGATGATAGATTTATTTATTACTCACTTGACACTTATAGTTATATTTTGGATAATTTACACTATTTCTTTATAAATTATATAAAGCCTATGTGTTATTCTGATGTGTAAGATATATTATTGTAAGTTTCCTCAATATCCATTTCAGTAGTTTTTGCGTGAAAGAGTGACAAACGTACATCCATACATTCTTACAAAAAACCGTTCACATTTATAATATTAGTAGGGTATTGCTTAGATGGGTGGACGAGCTCACAGCCCACCTGGTGTTAAGTGGTTACTGGAGCCCATAGACATCCACAACGCAAATGCGCCACCCACCTTGAGATATAAGTTCTAAGGTCTCAAGTATAGTTACAACGGCTGCCCCACCCTTCAAACCGAAACGCATTACTGCTTCACGGCAGAAATAGGCAGGCTGGTGGTACCCACCCGCGCGGACTCTCAAGAGGTTCTACCACCAGTAATAAATAAATAACAAATAACAAAATCTGTCACAGACCTACAAGTCGAGTCTAACATTTTTGGAATAACAAATTTAACGAGGATGAAATGGAAAAACACGTCTAGTGATTGACTAAATTTATCAACAGATCAGATTAACAACCGGTTCCATACAGCGCTCAAAGAAAAATTATATACGTATCGCTAAAAATAAACCATCAATCATAGAAATCTTTATTATAACCAAATCACCGCGGCTTTTTGTCTACTGATAGATTACCAATAAAATATTTGCGAAGTTATTCTCTGTCTTCGATAACAACAATTATAGAGTTTTGCCCGCGACTTCGTCCGCGTGGAATAGTTACTTTGGTATAACGCTAAATTTTACCCGCGAATTTTTATTTGCGTAATCACTGGTGGTAGGACCTCTTGTGAGTCCGCACGGGTAGGTACCACCAGCCTGCCTATTTCTGCCGTGAAGCAGTAATGCGTCTCGGTTTGAAAGGTGGGACAGCCGTTGTAACTATACTGAGATCTTAGAACTTATATCTCAAGGTGGGTGGCGCATTTACGTTGTATGTCCATGGTCTCCAGTAACCACTTTACATCAGCTGGGCTGTGAGCTCGTCCACCGATCTAAGCAATAAAAAAAAATTTGAAAATTAATCTATATAGACACTGGCATCATTTTAGTAAAACTGCATTGTAATTATGTGTTCTTGCTCTGTGTAAATAAAGTGGTTAAGTAAGTTTGTACTGCTTCTAATTATATTACTTTTCAAGAAGAAACCGATAACCCAATACAAAGAGCCACTGCGGTCGTCCACAGTGCGTTTCCAGATGTCTTTTTTGCCACGTACCATCCGGCTATGGAATGACCTTCCCTCCACGGTGTTTCCCGAGCGCTATGACATGTCCTTCTTCAAACGAGGCTTGTGGAGAGTATAAAGCGGTAGGCCGCGGCTTGGCTCTGCCCCTGGCATTGCTGAAGTCCATGGGCGACGGTAACCACTCACCATCAGATGGGCCGTATGCTCGTCTGTCTACAAGGGCAATAAAAAAAAAAGATAATCTTCAGCTTTATAATATTACTATAGATACAAACTACTCATCTAGCCTATGGGGTGTAAAAAAACCGGTTACGCAGAAAATAGACCGGAGTGGATCTGACAGCCGCGGGCGGTTCGAGTCGGTTCAAAGCGGATGCCACTGGCAACAAATATTTAGAATTCACAGCACATTCGTCGACTTCCGCGCACGATACATTCTCTCTCTCTGGTGAGCGGTTCTTGAATGCGATTAGCGTATCACGTGAGTGGTCCTTTTCACTAGCCTAGTCAATATTCCCTTCAGTTTTCGCGATTCGTAGAAACGATTGAAACCATTTTTAATACGCTTTTATTAGATTCAGACGTACGTATGTTAGTATGTAACAAAAAAAAAATGTAACGGAATCTTTTGAATCTTTTGAATCATGATTTTGACCCCCTTCAAAACGTCGGATTAAGTCGAAATTTGGTATTATCGGTCTTATCGGTATTTATCTTAATCGGTCCTTAGACCGACGACAATACAATATTAAAAAAAAATTAGAAAAAAATCGTGGGGTGCTTTTCAGGATATTATCAAAATAACCCTTCTACTCATATCTGTTCATAAAATATTTATAACTACTGATACCATGCACCCCACGCTTTTATTTACAATAAAATCATTTTTTGTTACACTACTTTTAATTAAAATTTATTAAAATTTATTTTCTATTTTTTAATTGGATTTTCTATAAAAGCGTATTTTGTTAGTTTTCTTAAACTATTATTTATTTTTTAGTTGAATTTCAATTTTTTCAATATTTTTTTTACGGCTTGATCTCGATTTTATCACTACAGGATTTTCGGCGTTTCAGACAATAACATTTTCTGGTGACTAACAACTGGCCACAAAAACAACATGCTCTTAGATTCTGTCTTCTATCTTTCCGTCCACAGACGTCCATAGGACTGGACATAGATCTTCTCCAAGCCTCGCCACAACGATCGGTCATTGGCCGTGTGGTATTGACCTCGAAAAAGAATAACACCCCCCCCTTATCCTCCCGTGAGTGTGGGTGGTAAAAATAATACCTTCCTTTCTCCAGTTGGTGTGGGTGGTACAAGGCGACTAAGGGACTATTCCAGAGAATGGGCAGCAGTGTTCTCCGAGTATCATAATAGCATACTGCGTTCGCCAACCCACATGCCAAGCGTGACGATTATGACAAACCCCTTCAAACATGGCTGACACAAATAAATAACAATATGGTGACATTAAAAACGGAATTAAGCCGTGAAAGATGTTTTAAATAGGTTCTTGGTATATTTTTTTTAATAAGCTTTTATTAACTTCAGACGTATGTATGTTAGTATGTACCGGAATCTTTGAACATGATTTTGACACCCTTCAAAACGTCGGATTAACTCAAAATTTGGTATACTTATTAAGGACCGATGACAAAACAATATTAAAAAAAATTTGAAAAAAATTAAGTTCGACTAAAAACTGAAAAATAAATAATAGTTTAAAAAAACTAACAAAATACGCTTTTGTAAAAAACCAACTAAAAATAGAAAATAAATTTTAATAAATTTAAATTATAAATAGTGTGAGAAAAAATGATTTTATTGTAAAAAAAAGCGTGGCGTGCATGGTATCAGTAGCTATAAATATTTTATGAACAGATATGAGTAGAAGGGTTATTTTGATAATAACCTGAAAAGCACCCTACGCTTTTTTTTTTTACAATAAAATAATTTTTTCTTACACTATTTTTAGTTCAAATTTATTTTAATATTTTTTAGTTGGATTTTCTGTAAAAGCGTATTTTATTAGTTTTTTTAAACTATTATTTATTCGAAATCCGTTTCCAATTGAATATGGTAAGCCCTTTCGTGGACTAGGGGTTCATTGTGCTTCTGGGACTGTAAGCGGAGACTGACCACGTGGCCTCACTTTTACGATCGTCGGAATACGACTTCACATAGACAGTGGGAACCAATTCATCTTGAGATGTAACGTCATAGCTTATGCCTTTATTCTCCTTCTCCGTGCGTCGTATTCCTCAGTGCTGATGGTCGTGACCTTTACGGAGCACTTTTGTTAGGACTATATTCCTCCATTCACTCCTGTCATCCGTGCAGTGGATAGTGACATTGATGTTGAATTCCAAAGTCGTATTAATCTGATCGGACCAGCGCATGCAACCACGCCCCCTAGGCCTCTTTCCTTCCACTTTGGCGGTGATGAGAAGTCTTTCGAGATTGTCACCCTTTTTCCTCGCAACGTGGCAGAAAAACTCTAAAATCCTACGTAAGCAAATGGTGGAGAGTCTTGAGGAGACGCCTAGTTCTTCCAGGATTGATGCGTTTGTCCGATGCGCCGTCCAGGAAATCTACAGCATTTTCCTCCAGCACCACATCTCAAACGCGTCGATCCAACTTCGGTCAGCCTTCTTCATCTGCCTTTATTACTCGTGACCAAAATAAGTTGGTTCGTGGTACCGTACTAGGTACGCTTTCCTATTTGCTCTTAGGATTCCCATTGGAAACGTTGCGTAACCATATAGATCAGCTTGGTATGAACGCGTCTTAGTGACATAATGAGCTGTCAATGGATTAAGTTTTTCTTTTTATATCTACAACGTAAATGCGCCACCCACCTTGAGATATAAGTTCTAAGGTCTCAAGTATAGTTACAACGGCTGCTCTACCCTTCAAACCGAAACGCATTACTGCTTCACGGCAGAAATAGGCAGGGCGGGGGTACCTACCCGTGCGGACTCACAAGAGGTCCTACCACCAGTAAAGTTTTATACTATGTAGTGATGTTATTTTTATGATAGCCCTAAACAGTCCTCGACCTTGTATGGTCGAGTTGTGACAGTAACCACGGATGCTTCTCAGTCACTCGGTCGGCGTCCTCGTCACAAGAGGTCCTACCACCATTATTTTAATATTGTCATTAAATGATAGAATTACTTTTAAGATTTCAATAAAAGGAGATTCTTGATCACCGCATTCGTTTATTTTATTATTTAAACCGTGACGTACTCCCCCAATATGTTAGACATTGGATCACGGACATATTTTCAACGTAGAAAACAAAACTTCTTACATCGTTACAAACAATAACTGTAATTACATTGCCTTATTACGACAATTACAATAACAATCTCTATATATAAAAATGAATTGCTGTTCGTTAGTCTCGTTAAAACTCGAGAACGGTTTGACCGATTTGGCTAATTTTGGTCTTGAATTATTTGTGGAAGTCCAGAGAAGGTTTAAAACGTATATAAATATGAAAATGATCGGAATTAAATAAAAATAACAATTTTGTTTGTCCTTTGATGTGTCCCCCGTCGGACGGATTCCTTTTGTCTTTTATATCGATTATTATCTTATCGATTGAGGCACTACGAAGTCTGCCAGGTCAGCTATTATTGAATAAATTAATTTTCAAGTACACTGCGTCGTAACAAACTATGGGGCATGCGATAGACTAATCCATCAGCGAAAATGTTTAACTCGAATAATTTAATCAGAATTTCAAATACGGACGAGAATAGTTACAAACTTTCCTCTTTACGAAGCGCCACAAATGACTATTTGGGTTTTATCTTTCTCTGTCTATCGCGTTACTTACATGTACATACATAATATTATAGTCTTCTTAACAAATATGTTTACAATTGAGGCCTATAAAGTCAAACGCAGCTAAACGTCTTAATGTCGTAAAATGGATTAACAATGGCGCTATCTTGTTTAGTTAGTTGGACACGCTTTAGTGTTTTCATGTTATAACAAATGCAGCTAAATCTCTAACAAATTCAGTTCAAAAAATTTATTTTTACTCTGTACTAAGTACTAATAAACGAAGTTTTATCATTTAAAATTCAGATTATTAGTAATATTCTCATTCTTTATAAATCTGCTTTAAAGTAAAGAATATCGTAGCTATTCGAACAAAGTTATTTCAGATTCTCAAACCGGGAGTGTTGCTAACACTGGCCCTAGCAAGAGCAGTACTTCGATGGATCGGGAGGATCCGTAATGACGTGCTTAGGGCCGATTTTTATAGTTTACCTGAATATTTGACAGACTTGGATTTAGTTGCCTTTGATTTTATAGACCTCAATTATTTCAGCCTTGCACCAATTGCTTTTTTTAAAGGATTTTATAACCTGGTAACTAAGACCTTTAAGTCATGTCTTATTTTAATTTATATTCTTATTTTTATGTAAAATGATAATATGGAGATAAATGAAATGAAATGAAGATGATTAATTTGAGACATTAATCAACTGGGATGAAATTAAATGAAATGAGATGAAATATAATCTCAGTAAAATGGTTGCACCAATTGCGATTTGTGTGAAATCAGTATAGTACCCGCTGACTGAACATAACTCAAGTTATAAACAGAAAAAATAAAAAAGGTTTAAAAGTCAATTGAATTCTTAAAAAAGGTAAATGTTGATTTTAAATTATTACTAAAGTTTCTGCTTGAACTTTGCAATGTTTATTCTAGATACGGAGGGGTTTTGCGTTCTGTTATTTGTAGGGTGTATACTTCGAGGCATTCATTGGGTTGACTCCCTTCTTTACAAAAAATCTACTACCCACTGATGTGTACATTCCCACTAAGAATCTGCTCCTAAAATCCAGAGGTCATTTCAGCCACGTGTCATTCAACCCCGGAACAAACCATCTATTATATTGTTCCATACGGTGTGCTACAAAATTGGGTTTTTTATTACGATTTTTTTTATTGCTTATATGGTAGGACGAGCTCGCAGCCCATCTGATGTTATGTGGTTACTGGAACCCATAGACATCCACAACGTAAATGCGCCACCCATCTTGAGATATAAATTCTAAGGTCTCAAGTATAGTTACAACGATTGCCCCACCCTTCAAACCGACACGCATTACTGTATCACAGCAGAAATAGGCGGGGTAGTGGTACCTACCCGTGCGGACTCACAAGAGGTCCTACCACCAGTAAAAAGTGATTGGATTCGATTTGATTGACGAGATTTGATTCTAGTTCGAGAAGCCGGTAGGCCGAGACTCGGCTGTGCTTTTGTCATTGTTAATAACCTAGAGATAGGATATATGTCAATCTGCTTCAGAAACTAAAATATTAAATGATTAACGAAGCCATAGAAAATAAATTAAAAATATACTATTTTGGTCAATTAGGGTGTAGATTTAGCTGCTCAAAATTTAACATTAATTGAAGTGAAAACTTCTTTGGCACCGTTCTGTTTTGAAGCTCGATGAAAAGAGAAATGGGTGCTAAAAAGAGACAAAATTATACGTCTGCAGGATTTAACATGCGAGAGAGTGAGATAGAAAACTCCTGAAGGTTTCACTTCGAACTCATGTGAATTGCGCACATGATTTTCGAAACCAATACCCGTTGTTTCATTAACTAATTTCTGATATTCACTGGTGGTAGGGCGTCTTGTGAGCCCATCACCATTACCTTGCTTATTGCTGCCTTGAAGCAGTAATGCGTTTTGGTTTGAAGGGTGAGGTAGCCGTTATATTATAAAAAACGGAGACTCATTAGAACTCATATTTCCATATGGGTGGCAACATTGATGACTATGGGCTCCGCTTAACACCAAGTGGCAATATGTCTTAGCAATATAAAAAAAATGTGTACTGGAATAATCTCAGTAATTTCTAACTGATATTTGAATTCGGAAGAGTCAGAGACGATAATACAGTTGCAAAGAATTTTGCTCCGGGTACAAAACAATATAAAAGAGGATTAGTCTATATACTATGATATAGTGCAGCCGAGGGAAATTCGCGTAACTTGATGGATGGAGTAGTTTGCGGGGCTCTGGTAGTGAAGGGACGAAGAACAATAAATCAATCTGCGAGTGGAAGTTAAGTTAAGGAGTCCCTCAAGGATTTTTGGTTACCTCCGTAAAGGCCGGTGAACCCTTTATCAAACAGGCGTGGTATCATCTAGTGTTCGTTTAAGTCGACCCGAAATTTAAGAATTCAGAAAGAATGAAAAACTTCCCCGAGATAACTAGTGTTTATCACTAGGAATCTATAGAACTTTTAGTTAGCTGATTTTGAAGTTGAATTAGCGCAAATCTGAACTGTTATTCCGAAGATATTGGTAAATATTGTGGTTTGAAAAACCTTTCTAGCCTAGTGGTAGGGCCTATTGTGAGTCCGCGCGGGTAGGTACCACCACCTTGCCCATTTCTGCCGTGAAGCAGTAATGCGTTTCGAAGCGAATGCGTTTGTGGTTTGAAGGGTGGGGCAGCCGTTGTAACTAAACTGAGACCTTAGGACTTATATCTCAAGGTGGGTAGCGTATTTACGTTGTAGATGCCTATGGGCTCCAGTAACGACTTAACACCAGGTGGGCCGTGAGCTCTTCCACCCATCTAAGCAATAAAAAAATGTCTCTAATTTCAGAGCAAGTACCTTAATTATTCTTGAGGTTTTTGAAGGTTTCCAAAATACTGAATTTCGGCCGGAATTTTTCAATTTTCGATCTTAAATCTTGTTAATCAGAACAAAAACATCTCCTTTACTCAGAGTGTCCTTTTCAAAATAAATCTGTTAACGTAAACGAGAAATTCTTAAATGGTTTTAATCATTAACTTTAATCTGACGCAAAACAAAGGGCGGTGTTCGTATTTCAACACGTTCTTCAGATCCCGGAAATTAAGGTGACTTACTTATCGTTCTCCTCGTTTTAATCTCGTCTTACAAATGGCATTGACGTTCCGAATGACGTGGCGATCGGCGCCAATTGAAATTTGCGGAAATTCCACGGAGACCCCAAAAAGGGCTTTACCAGCCAAAACGTTTCATAGACTTTGGCGTTCGAGTAATGTAATTCGAACGTTCCCTTTGGCTACAGAAATTGAGTGGTTCCCTCTGAAAATATTTGCACATTTGAAAGGCGCGTTGTTCGAGTGTTACGTAAGAATTATGATGCAGCCTCAGAAATGATTTGTGTTTGAAATCTAATTGTACTTGTATTGCCTTACTAGTTCGCTGCTGATTACTCTGCTCACATACTCTGAAAACTGAGGTGGACCATGAGCTCGTCCACCAATATAAGTATTAAAAAAAAGACCTCGTACTTTGGTGTTAAATGGTTGCCGGAGTCTATGACATTATAAACTTGAAATATAAGGTCAAAGTCCAATTGTATCTCATAACTTAACGGCTACCCCTCCACCCCCCTCTCCCTGGAACAGAAAGACAGTAATGGGCAGGTTCATGGTAGTACCGGTTTTTTTGTCGGATTGAACTCTGTAGTTCGGAATCTTAGGCAAAGCATAGTAAAATCTATGGTTGCTACATTTGTGATATTGACATCGTAACCTATCTATATCCAATTTATAGCTCCTTTTCTTGTTAAATCTCTAACTGTAAATATAGTATACAGTTAGTTACATAGTATACAGTAATTAAATATAGTATATAGTTGTAACTATACTGAGACCTTAGAACTTATATCTCAAGGTGGGTGGCGCATTTACTTTGTAGATGTCTATGGGCTCCAGTAACCACTTAATATCAGGTGGGCTGTGAGCCCGTCCACCCATCTAAGCAATAAAATATATATATTATATAATTTACCATCCCACTATAACTGGTCAGCACTTGAGAACGGGTCTGAGCGAACCGCAAATTTTGGGGTATTTGGGACGACAAATTCATTAGCGTTCCTAATTTTGTTGGTGTAACTTATTAAACAAACAGCCAAGTACCAAGTCGTACGAGCTCATCACGTGCCGAACGACAAAATAAAGTTTTTGGTTAAACATTTGACAGAGAAAAAAAAACCACCTCAATTAGAATGTTTGTAATTCACAGAGCGCTAGTGCCATATTTCTGCTGAGCTGAGGCTGGAGTTTCGCGTTGTATGAAAACTTTTCCTGTTATACTTTCGCTTGGCTGTGATACGTACCTGCATTGTTGGCTGCGCACCAAAAAACCCGGTTCAAACAATGTATTAATAGATTGAGGTTTTTAGATTTCAAAGATTGTGAGCCTTTTTTTTTGTGTTTTGAGCATCCGTGCCTCGTACTCAGATTGATTTTTGCATCTGAGGCGAGGTCGAACATCCTTGGTGTGGCGCCGCAAGTCTGGTTGTGCGCAAGTCTGCTGACCGCAAGAGCCACCTACTCTCCCCTAGTTCTGAGATCGGATGTCGAGTGGGGGTTTGCAAGGAGAGTCGTTTGGTGGGTATCCCTACTCTTACATACAGCAGACTTCAAACAAACACTACACTAGTTCGAAATAAATATAATACATAAATCATATCAGGTTCTGCCCAGCAGTCGGAACTCAACCTTAATACGAAGATTATAATTTGCGTAATTACTGGTGGTAGGACCTCTTGCGAGTCCGCACGGACTCAAGGTAGATGGCGGCATTTACGTTGTAGATATCTATGGGCTCCGCATACTGCTTAACATCAAATGCAATAAAATAAAATAAAGATTCAACCTATTTTTAGCCTTTTTGTCTTTGTAATTGACACTTCTAAAAACAAATGGTCTATTTCCAAAAAATGGCTGACAACTCAAACGCGCTTAACTATTTTGCCTATTTATATTTAATAAAGACGTGAAAGTTTGTCATCTCGGGTTACACAAGTAACGAATTCCCTAGCACTGGTTCGTGTTAGAACTATTTTCCTCTTATTTTAGTATCTAGTTTTCTCTACAGCTTCATCAGTTCTCTCTATTTAGTTTCTCGACAAATAGCACCTTTAGGACTAATAGGACCTTTATTGTTATTGGTTATGTTGTTGAAAAAACCACGAATCCCAAGCCTATTCTAATTCAATGATTCATGATTTGGACTAAAGTTAAGTAGTGGCATTCACATTATGACGTCTATGAGTTCCAGCCACTATTTCACACAAGACGGGCCGTGGAGTAGTTCACCAATTTTGGTGGCCAAAAAAAGTGACCTTGGTATTGTCAATGTCCACGACTGCTTTGAATCGAGAGTAACGATTATGTAATTTGTCCTATTTGTATGTTTTGAGTTAGAGAATTATAACGATACTTTTATTAAGGTTTCTGAGACTTCAAGGTGAATCGGTAAAATAACCAATTACTATAATTTGTTTTGGAAACATAATTTTCGTATCAAACCATCAGTTATTACATAAATATAGATTGGAAAATGATTCTCATTACAACGCTATGACATAGATACGCAATTCAAAAAAACATTCAAGTATGATGAAATGTAAGAAATGGATAATTCCATATACCTTTAATGTTTTCCGTCATATATAAAGTATATATATATGTGTTTATTGCCATTTTCCTTGTATATTCCACTTACCATGATGAGCTGTGTCTTTAGTTGCCCATTTAGATTAACTAGACGATGACCGAGCTTTGCTCGGTTTTTTTTTTTTGATAACGCCATCTTGTTGTGTCTTTAAAGCGGTTAGTTGCCCTCAATTAAGAAAAATAGTATTATTATTCGCCAATAGATGCCGGGAAGAGTTGATTATTGAAAACACGAATAAAACAACATTTTCTGAAAATAAATCGTAGCTAGATCGATTTATCGCCCCCGAAATCCCCTGTATACTAAATTTTATGAAAATCGTTGGAGCCGTTTCCGAGATTCAGATTATATATATACAAGAATTGCTCGTTTAAAGGTATAAGATAAACATTCCCGATTAACAGATAACTTATTAGCTTATTAAAATTTTAGTATTACTGACCTTGGTTAGGCCTCGATAAGGCCAGATAATATTTGTAGTAGTAAAATTTTGAATATTTATTTCTACAATTAAAATTAATTTTACGCTTTTATTCCCAACGTTTCGAATAATTTACGGTTTTCGTTGTCATGAAAGCCTAAAGCTAGTTTTTAGTTCTAACTTTATGACAAATGGTATGCATCTTATAATAGCAAATGATTGCGGGTCTTCTGAGATGCAAACGTGCAAAGGCCACTGAGAAATCGTGTTTTAATCATAAGTATGTAAAAATTAAATCTTTTTTTATAACTTAGATGGTTAGACGAGCTCATGGCCCACCTAGTATCAAGTAGTAAGCAGAGCCCATAGACATCTACAACGTAACTGCCGCCACCCACCTCGAGACATGAGTTGTAAGGTCTCCGTTTTAACAGTAAAACGGCTGCTCCACTCTTCAAACCGAAACGCATTACTGTTTCAAGGCAGAAATAGACAAGGCGGGTAGGTACCATACCTACCCGCGCGGACTCACAGGACGTCCTACTACCATTAATTACGCAAATTATTATTTTGCGGGTTTGACTTTTACTACACGATGTTATTCCTTCACCGTGGTAGTTACTCGTGAGCATTCGTTAAGTACGTATTTCATTAGAAAAATTGGTACCCGCTTGCGGGATTCGAACACCAGTGCATCGCAAGATACGGATGCACCGGACGTCGTATACTTTAGGCCATGATAATAAATAAAGCCCAAGGTCAGATGCTAAAAGTAATGGGTGTAGATCTAAGTGTTAAGTGGTTTTCACACAGTCAACTCGGTCACACGGCTATGTTGCTCTGTCACATATTAGCAATCCTAGCAACATGTGTGCTTTGATCCCCAATGGCTATACGTCTAATGTCGTGTATAGAGAAGCATTACTTTAAATTATGTCATGTATGGTTGCGAAACGTGGACCCTGAAAGAGGACACTACAAGACGCTTACAGGCATTCGAGTTGGACGCAGAGGGTCAGGAATGAAACCGTGCTTCAGCGCGTTCATATGTCCCGAAAAATGTTGCCTTCTATCAAAAAGCGCAAGATAGAATATCTCGGCCACGTGCTCAGGAACGATAGATACATGCTGCTGCAGTTGATAATTATGGGTAAAGTGGACGGAAAGAGACGTGCTGGGCGAAGAAAGAAATCATGGCTCCGAAATATCCGGGAGTGGACTGGTATTGCCTCCGTCGAACAGCTGTTCCGGCTGGCTGCAGATAAAAACGAATATAGAAAGCTAACGGCCAACCTTCAGGATTGAAGAGGCACTGGAAGAAGAAGAAGAAGAAGAAGTACCCAAATGACGGTGTTTATAAACCAAAAGATATGTCCTAAAATTTTGCGGCCCAAAGTCGCTATTCCACGCGGACGGAGTCGCGGGCACAGCTAGTTTATAAAATAAATTAGAATCGTATTAAAACTGCCACATTCAGAAGCTACATGCATATATTTAAGCTCTGAACATACAAATTGTCATCTTGCAAATTATCTACTGCATCTCTACATTCTACACGAACAAAGTTGTCACCGTTCAAATTAATGTAGAGCATAGAACATATTGCGAACAAGCGAGCGCCATTGTATCGTCAAAGTTAATAGCATGACAGAGCATATGTTTGTTCACCCACTTTGTCGTATTTAAATAATAACTTGGATAGTTTTATAGAATTTATTAAACGTAACTTTTTAGAGACAAACAATTTGTATAAAATTTGCAGCAGTAATGGAGGGAAAAATGCAATGACACAGATTATACCTATAACATAGATTACCCAACTCAACATACCGCCCCCCCAAAAACGAAGTTTTTGAGAAACACAGTAAATCATAGCAAAATTGTAAGTTTTCATTCTGATAAGCTCCAAGAGTTTAACCAAACAAATTACTAGAATTTACAATATCAAACATAAATCAGATTTTAAAATACATATCAGAAAGTACAAAACAACCTATAATAAATAGGTGAATTTTATGAACATTAGGTCATTCTTAATGTATCATTAACTTTACATGAATAAATATCTATTTTTTAAACATCCTTCTTTACCAATCCTTTAACCATTATTGCCAATTAATTGTTAACTATTTGTATTAAATATATTTATAGATTTACTTAAATTTAATTTAGTAAAAAACAAAACAATAAAGTTTATAAAGTAACCAAATTTTAAGTTAAATGAAAGTTATTCATTAATTGGCAATTTACACAATCTACTAATGGATCTCTTAATCAATTTACCACAACATTTTAAGCTGTAAACTCTACAGATGTTATCAGAGCCAGGATATTTATCAACTATGCGACCTAAGGCCCATTTGCCTGGAGGAAGGTGATCTTCCTTAATCAGAACCACTTCTCCAATTTTAAACTCCTCCTTTATAGTTAACCATTTAGGTCTTTGTTGTAAACGTGTGAGATATTCCGTCCTCCATTTATGCCAAAAGTTTTGAAGTATCCTCTGAGTATGTTGCCATCTAGACAGTCTGTTTACATTCACCTGGCTAAGATCTGGTTCAGGTACATTGATTGGAGCTTCTCCAATGAGAAAGTGTCCAGGAGTAAGTACATTTAAATTGTCAATATCATTATGATCTATTGGACATAGTGGCCGCGAGTTTAAGCAGGCTTCAATCTGGCACAGTGTGGTGGACATCTCTTCCAAGGTAAGTGTTCTATCAAGAATTCTTCTTAAGTGATATTTTATAGATTTCACCCCAGCTTCCCATAAACCTCCAAAATTCGGGCTATAAGGTGGGTTAAAGTGCCAATGGGTTCCATCTTCAGCTAAAATGTTTATTAAATCTTCAGGTATACTTAATTTTGCTTCTTGCCACATTTTTGCTAATTCTTTACTGGCTCCTACAAAGTTTGTACCTTGATCACTCCAAATGTGGGAGCATCGACCTCTTCTGGCAACAAATCTTCTAAAACATCCTAAAAATGACTCGGTGCTTAAATCTCCAACCAGTTCCAAGTGGATTGCTTTAGTTGACATGCATATAAATATACATATGTATCCCTTAGTGCATTTCATGCCTCTTCCTCTGGAAACCAGAATCTGTAGTGGGCCTGCAAAATCTACTCCTGAGTGTAGGAATGGACGAGTGGGTGTTACTCGTGCTGCAGGNTAATATGTGCGTATTGTGTTGCTTTTGTTTTTTTGTAATTTAAATTTCTAAATTTCTCTTCTTGTTCACTCTCTACTTATATGTGATTTTGATTGTGGAAACATATTTGGTTATTGTTTTAGCTATATTTTTTTAAATATTATATGTTTGTATTGTACTGTTTGTTTCCCAAATAAATAAATAAATAAACATTCGAATACACATTGCAAGGTGCAAGGTTTTTCGACAAGATATTCATCATTCTTCAACGCATTTATTTTCCGAAGGAAATTTCGTGTGTTTATCGACGTACGTTTGTGCGTTGAAAATGCGTGTCTATTTGTCTTAATAAAGCGAAATCGGTCGGGTTCGGGCATCCGATAGACTAATCCTGGTCAGGTTCTCAGTCAATGTCGTGACCGCACGCTCCGCCAGAGCTCGCTATGTTTATCTCACACATGTCCGCTTTAACCGCTGAAAAATACATTGCACAACATTGAAATGTGATCTTTGAGTGTGACATATAAATGACTTTGAAATGTTCTATTTTTTTGCTATTTGACCAGTTGCAATAGATACTTCGTAATACATGTCCAACTATGCTTATTCAATTTGGTTTTTTACTGGTCGTAGGACCTCTTGTGAGTCCGCGCGGGTTGGTACCACCACCTTGCCTATTCCTGCCGTGAAGCAGTAATGCGTTTCGGTTTGAAGGGCGGGGCAGCCGTTGTAACTATACTGAGACCTTAGAACTTATATCTCAAGGAGTGTGGCGCGTTTACGTTGTAGATGTCTATGGGTTCCAGTAACCGCTTAACACCAGGTGGGCTGTGAGCTCGTCCACGCATCTAGGTAATAAAAAAAACACATAACTGTACTCAGCCGAAGGCCAACTACTGGAGTATTGGTACATGCTCGATACAAATATATTTAATAAAAATAATACACACAAACATAACAACTGAATTGAAACATAAAAAGAGATTCAAACGAACATAAAATCGTTCCTTTCGAATATTCCCCAAGGCCAAATTGATGCCATACTAGCTACCCAAGTTCCAAGTAACTTTCTTGTAACTGCGGCGTAAGTTTTATACATAAAATACCTTCGTCAATTTCGAAATAAAACAATTTGTTTATAAGGAACCGTCGGTGCGCGCGGTCGACTCCGTCGCCGGAGGTTAGGCGACCGTAAGTAATGGAGAGGTCGAATATTTGCCCACCGACCCGACACTCTGCGAAATCCTTAACGCATGAAATTTTCATCGACAGAAACCTTCTATTGTGCTCAAACTCGAGAGGTGTTACTCCCTATTGACATTTAAACCCATGTAGTGTACATACCCGTTTTCTCACGATCTCGCTTCCTGTATTTGCTCGCCTTGATTAGGGCTACGTGTCAAATTCTGTTCACAAAGCGCATTTTTCAGAAATGTACTCTTTTTTCGCAAAGCTAACACAATCTGTTCTTACACAGGTTCTTACACAGTTCTTAACAATCTGGTGTAGTTGAAAAGCAACGCATTAAGCAAAACTTTCTTAAATCCAAAAGGTTGACCCCTCTAACAAATCAAAACGAAATAGTCCAATAAAACGAAAGCAGTCGAAGAAAATCTAAATACGGAAGCCTCCCCTTATTCATTCCGAAAAAGTTGACTTCATGCACCTGGATGCGAGGCGGAAAAGCGACTTGAATTAGGGAAAAGAATGAAATGATTCTAGTCATAAATTCAACTTTTATAACGTTGGAGCGTAGTTACTGCGGTCTCCGGGATCCATTCCGAGACGGTAAATCGACATAATTTAACTTTTTCCTATTATCTTTATGCTGACGTCGTTAAGTGGCTCTACACATATTGCGGAGTTAGCGTTTTTTATAATTCAGAACTCATTTAACGTTTCAAGGAATTTCAGTTCTTACGTAATCTCTTTGAAGCTGAATGCCTAACAACGTAATGTGTTTTTATATGATTGAAGGATTACTGGTGGCCCGGAGACCTTTCCAATTTCACCAGGACAGGTGGCCAAGAAAGGCTCAGCCAGGAGGGGTGGGATTTGCTAACAGCTGCCCGAGCGCCTCCGAAGGAGACCTAACAACTCAAGAGCAACTGCTTCGCGAATGACTCTACTACCGGATCGGAAAACCGCTGAGAAGATCCGGCCAGAAACTCAGCGGGCTGATGCATGGGTTAGGTATAATGTGTTCTGTGACATGTCTTACCACGTTGAACGCCACATGAAAAATCGAGTATTTTCATTTAGACCACGGTAATCACCGTTGAGCTTTGTGTTACTTCCTACAAGTCACAAATTGCAGCTATCCAACAAAAAGGGTATGGAAGTGAGCCGCGTGGTCCTTTAGCCGAAACAAGCAGCCTGGTTTTCAAATTCAATAGAGGCTTGTGTTTTTTTTTAAATAAGCCTTAAAATACCTTAAAAACTAGACGATATAAGTCGCTAATTTTTATCTTCCGTGCAAATTATCGCTTTTTATAAATTTTAGAATGAAAATCTCAAGTTGTTAAAAATTACTGATTCCCTGATTTTGGCTTGGCCCGAATGGTATAAGTACGCTAGGCCCACCGGTGGGAATTACTGATTCCCTGATTTTGGGTTGGCCCGAATGGTATAATATAATGGTACGCTAATGACCGGTGGGTCAAGAAGTGTTCAACGTGTTAAGAATATCTCATAAAAATATTGTTTCACTATTTCACTGATAAAAGATTTGTTTCAATCTTATATTATCGTATCGGTCTCGATATGCAATCTTAGATTATTGGAGTTCCTTGGACATATTGCTCGAAAGGAGAGTCACAATCTTGAGCAGCTGATGGTGACAGGGAAGAGGGAGGGCAAACGTCCTAGAGGACGCAGTCCCACGAGATAGTCGGACGATATTCGGTCTTGTCTGGACATCAAATTCTACAATGCCCTACACAAGGCCAAGGATAACAGCAGATGGAGAACAAGCGTACAAGAGAGATTCATGCAGCGGAAGAGTCACGACCTTCAGTAATGAGGAGAGCGACCCAAGGAGGAGGGGATCTATCACTGAATGGAGGAACCAGCGATCCTCCCTATTACAACCGATTCGCACTTTTACTCTCTCTCATCACGACCTCATCATCAATACTCCGAATTAAATTACCACTGGTGGTAGGACCTCTTGTGAGTCCGCACGGGTAGGTACCACCGCCCCGCCTATTTCTGCCGTGAAGCAGTAATGCGTTTCGGTTTGAAGGGTGGGGCAGCCGTTGTAACTATACTGAGATCTTAGAACTTATATCTGGCGTGTGTGGCGCATTTAGGTTGTAGATGTCTATGGGTTCCAGTAACCACTTAACACCAGGTGGGCTGTGAGCTCGTCCACACATCTAGGCAATAAAAAACATTTAGTAATGTATGTATCGGCTCAGTAAAATTTCTTCCCTAAGTAGTCGTTACATATATATTTGTAGTTTAATAAAGTCTTACGTATATGAAATAATAAAAAATTAAATAAAATATTTTTATTTAATATACTATTAATGATTATAGCATTTTAATTAAGGTAAATTAATGCAATACAACAATTAAAATTTACTTTTATAATCGCTCGGTTGATTCTTGTACGGTCAATAAATAACTATGCAGGTTCTATTTATTGCATTAATTTTTCTAGATTTATTCCATATTTTTTTATATATTAAATACGCAAAGAATATTATTAAAGTTCTAATGTTTATTATCTAACTAGGTTTTATATACAAAAGCAGTAATCAAACGCAGACTTCGATTTCTTAAACAGTTTATAAGTAAAGCTTTAAGCTCTCGAAGCGATAGAATTTACATCCTCGTCGCGCGTTGTTCGTACATCGTTTTGCTCTCAAACAGCTCGTATCGCTTGCGACTCGCCGAGTTGGTAACCGAGTCCAAGTCAAAGTTCCCTCGGGCCAAATCTATAAGAGTGTTTTGCCGCATGATCGGTTCTGCGATTTGCCAAGAAAATAATGTAGGAACGGGGAAACTATTTTTAACGACAACTCGCACGAAGTCGATAAAATTCTGTACTTTCCATTGGGCTTTATAGTAAAGTGTACCTATGTTTTATTTAGAAAAAGCATAGTTGAAAAAAATTATGGTTGACTTGTGGCTGGCTAAAAAAAATTTCGCATTAGAAATAATATGTACAAAAGCCCCTCAAGAATTTCGTAACTAATTTGAATTCAATGTTAATCATGAGATTGGAATGATTTATTTTTATTGAACTTTTTTATAACATAACGTAAAAGATATGCGATACTATGAATTTTTCTATAAATTCATTAAATTTCTTTTCATATAATTATATTCATAATATATTATATTCATTTATTATTTTATATTTATTATATTATATTCATAATATAATTCATAAAATTTCTATAAATCACCAATCTTGACATGACGGAACAACCGCTGTCGCTCCTAATATGTTCTTTCGGATCCTTTCGACCCGCTCTTGGTACTGCGCGATTCCGATCCGGTGGTAGATTTTGCAAAGGAACGCACTTGCTAGGGCAGATGATAGCAAACTCTCTTAGTCTATGTCTCGTGAGGTGGTTTCAATCATATTGTAAACCAAACTAGCAAGTACCCCGAAGCTACTGGTAGATAAGTAGGCAAAAAAACCGCAAAACATTTAGTCCGAGCATGTGAATTCATTCGTTCTACACTACTGAATTGTAGCATATTATTTGATTGTCATCATAGCCACACTAAAATTTACTAGAGAAAGAAAAAAAATATATGAATATTTCATCAAGTTTATGAGTATCCTAAATACACATCATGTAATTATTAGACAAAGATTTAGATTTCAGAATGCGTCTAAGTATCAACGAACATCAAAATGTCTTTGCAAGTGCTGAATATTTCCAATTCTTCTATATCGTTTTCATTTATTTACTGGTGGCAGGACCTCTTGTGAGTCCGCGTGGGTTGGTACCACCACCCCGCCTATTTCTGCCGTGAAGCAGTAATGCGTTTCGGTTTGAAGGGCGGGGCAGCCGTTGTAACTATACTTGAGACCTTAGAACTTATATCTCAAGGTGTTGACGCATTTACGTTGTAAATGTCCTTGGGCTCCAGTAAGCACTTACACCAGGTGGGCTGTGAGCTCGTCCACTCATCTAAGCAATAAATAAATAAAAAAGACTCCATTTATTTTAGCATGCTGCATTGATAATATACTAAGACACAGTGAGCCAGGTGCCAGAACCCCATATCCCATATATCCTGCGTACGTGCTTCGAGAGCAGTCTCCTCACTTTACCCCTTTGTCTTAGATATTTTCCAACATATATACCGGACATGGTACAATTATTATTTTTAACAATTTATTAATATGAAATACAAAATTATTTTTAATAAAAATATGGCCCGGGTTGTGGAAAATTACAACTTTTTAATGCTGTTTTCGCGTGTTTTCGTATTGTGGATTCGATAAAGCATTATTATTTCTCAACCCTGCATTTGGAATACAACCAAGATATTCACAATTGAAGATAGAATTACTGTACTACACAATATTTAATTAGTTGTAGCTTTTAAGACCGATAATTCAAATTTTTTTTGACAAGTTAGTAATCTATACTTTAATATTATAAAGCTGAAGAGTTTGTTTGTTTGAGCGCGCTAATCTCAGGAACTACTGATCCGATTTTAAAATTCTTTCAGTGTTAGATAGCCCATTTATTGAGGAATCACGGAATAACATCACGGTAAGGCCAATACAAGTGGAGCACCAATTATGAAAGTTTCAAAATAGGGGTTTAAATAGCTCCTTAACATTCTGTAATTCAAAAATATTTTCACTTTCCACGTAAATGAAGTGGGGGTAAAATTTTGCGTTGCCAAAGTAACTATACCACACGGACGGAGTCATGGGC
Organism: Bombyx mandarina; assembly: GCF_003987935.1. The sequence goes on from NW_021011617.1 coordinate 392,265, forward strand.
AAAAGCTAATCTATAAATATGTAACATTAAATTGCGACATTAACATTAAAGTAACAATCATATTTTTTTAATATTTCTTATTAAATTTTATAAAAAATTAAATGTATATCAGGAAAACTGTATGATGGATAGAAAGCGGACGAGCAAATTGATAACGTCTGTGGGGAGCAGATGGAAACTGTGAGATTTTTCCTAAATATGATCGTCTGAGCTCTGCAGTTTTGAAATTGAGAAAGATCATCATAGTTCTAACTCTTTTGTTTTTAGGTTGACGGGCGTTTTGGTACTGCAGTCTCAGTTCCGTGACAGAATAGCCGCCCTTTCATTTATCAAGGTTTTTGCATATTGTAAACTTGATTACTATTTAGCAGCAGATGTGCTGTGTGTGATCCAAACGCCATTTAGATCTAAAAAACCTTAATAAGCTTAACACAAACAATAAAATACCTTTAGATCAAATTTTATCACATCCGTTTAATATTCCCTTCACAATCTCGCGAACGAAAAACAAATGTATGATTTAGAGGGAAAATTCGCTTTCGTTATCTGTGCTCGGGGGGCGGTTGATTTACACGCCGCCTGATCGAGATTCTAGAACCTTCAAACTGACAGCTCAGATAATAATATTGCGCGATAAGCTTGAAACTGATTAAATGAGTGTTTATGTTACCTACCGCTAGGTGTTTCGTTTTTACGTGGATCAATGTCAATTCTGAATATTGTAGTAAGTACTAGACTCTAGTTTATTGTCTAATAGCGTCCCGCCCTCGCTTCGTTTCGGAAACTGTAATTTATTATTGATTTCTCCACTATTTAATGGATGTTATTATACATATAATTCTTCCTCTTCAATCACTCTATCTATTAAAAAAAACCTCATCAAAATCCGTTGCGTAGTTTTAAAGATTTAAGCATACATAGGGACATAGGGACAGAGAAAGCGACTTTGTTTTATACTATGTAGTGATATAGACTTACTCTGGTTACTACCAAAAGACGTCATCAATTTGAATCACTAAAGTAATGATATAGACCAAATTTACTGCATGTTTTTTTTGTTTTGTTTTTTATCGATCGCTGAAGGAACTTACGGCTTATCTACATAGTTTGAAAGTTCCGTAGTAATATTATTTCGCTGCCAGAATGGGAAAGATAGTGATAAGTACCCATGCGGGCTTCTACCGCGAATACAAAATTATGTAAATTTTGCCGATTTAATTTTTATTATACTATGTTATTTATTCCTGCATCGCGAAGGCGTATAATTGCATGTGCCTAAAGTATGTTTTTGGCAAAAAATTGGGATTAGAACACCAATACTGTCAAATCACTTGATACGAGCTCACACGACGTCCTTTGGATTACTACGACTTAAATTGTAACGCGAATCAATACCAGTTACGATATTTACTAATCATGAAATATAAATTTACAAATGTTTCACGCTAATTATTTGTACGCAGATATTGTGTTTGCTTGTTACTCAATTACATCGTTACGGAAAAATCGCTTACAGCATTTTAATTTCGAACAAAAACAAAACACAATTCTAACAGAAAAACGATTTCGATTACGTATAAGAAAATTAACAATGTTCCTTAAAAACAAAAAGGACAATTCAATTTCGTCATAAAAACATCTTTTAAAATACCGCTTCGGAGTAATTATGAATGTAGATGATAATATAACTTAGTCGGGAAAACTGTCTTTTCCCATTAATCTTTCTTTACAGAAATTGAAAATCAAGGATGGCAGGTCGAGGAAAAAAATAAACGTTTCAGTACGAATTAATTAGTAGGACCGCGGGCGGCTTGTTTTATTGAATTATACTGTGGCCTTTCAATTCACTGACGGAATTCAAATGGATTTATTTATTAAGGAACGGAAAGATGATTCGGAGAGTGATTAAATGGGAATTATTAAAAAGGGGAAATGCAGGCTTTAAGATCAATCAATTCTAATTTAGACGTTATGACGCCTGTACAGGTTATATATAGACATTTTGTTTTAAAATAACCGTGTTTTTTTTAGTTAACACTGGTATTTTAGTGTTCCTTTTCATTGGAACAAGGCTTCGGAGCAGGTTTGGTGTTGAGCAGTTCCCGGTGCCCAAAGAAAGCAATGATTTTAGTCTTTATTACTTTGTGATAACAACAATTCTGTCTTTAAAATCAAAGCGGATGATTGTGTTACTGCAGTAATTAGGCAGAACGAACAGCATGCGAACTCATAATCTACTTTGCCACCGGTGTTCAAGATTACGCGATTGTAACAAAGGGAATTAGGGTGGTTACCGAAAAGATTAATACAAATGATGGATAGTGAATACGTACTAAGTGGATAATACACATAGACCAAACTTCAATTACTACAGCTAAATAAAGTATAATATGTAGAATAATAATAATTAAAGATTTACGGTATTCTTTTAAACTAACGAAGCTTTAGAAGCTTGAGCTAGAAGGTAGTAAGCACTTGAATAGTCCAGATTTTTTTTTAATTGTTGGCACCTGATTCCTGCCGGAGTCCATCAATGTAAATGTCGCCACTTGAGGTACAAGTTTATGTTAATATTTTAGGTGATACATCAAAAGGGTTACATGGCTACAATGATACGCACATCATTACGATGGTCATTAGACATAATGCACTGTGAAGCTCAATCCTATTTACTATTCGGAAGACATTTCATTAATTACCATATAAATAGGATTTTTATTTCCTTCAAAACGTATTTATTTTTGGGCAATTTTAGCTACAAACGAAAACTGGAGTAAGCAGTGATGAATGTCAACAATATTTTATTGTACGTAGGGCCGATCGCGAAATTAATGCTTTACTTTATCAATACGCGTTTCGGGTTTCCGTTGGCGGGTAGTCGTACATTCATCAATCAGGGAACCGCTGATCTAGTTACCGAGTTTCCGACTAAACGGTGACACAAGCCAGTCGAGAACAGAGTATTCAATTCAATTATTTTTCCTATTGTAGCTATTTTTGAAGTGAAACTTCTTTAGGCGCATGAGGGTAAAATTTTTACAGAACGTCACGCAGGTATGCAACGGAAGTAACATCAAACTACTATTGAAATTAAGTACTTGTCAAATGTCAGTAGTAGTAGTTGTTGTATTTTTCCAACTGGAAAGGCAAAAGTATCATACCATACAGCCAGCCCATACAGTCAACGTGTTAATAATGTCTTCTCGTTAACCTAGGGTAGTAGTTTATCGAACTTTCAGCTTTGGGTATTGTCTTTCAACATCTTTATATTATATGATTAGTACGATTCATATTTGAATCAAAAAGTATTTATGGTGAAAAAAATCGGAATATCTGATATCTTTATCACAGAGTACTTAATCTCATTACTCGGTTGTTTTTGAAGCGAATCCAGCAAACCGTTCTTTTCTAATTTCTATTTTGTGTCGTAAATGAGCCGGTGCACAGTATGTCTGCAAAAACTTTTCAGATCATTCACTTTCACCCGAAAAGGTCCATCTACTAGAACTTTCTGAACTATCCACATAGGATGCGTAACTAGCTTTATACGTGATTTTTGTCTAACAAAGCTTAAGGTTCAGCTTTAGCTTGATTTTCTATGGGTCTTTTTGCGGAAACCCAAAGTTTCTTCCAAAAGATAATTTTTCGCGTTGTTCTTAACATAATGTCAACTTTTGACAAGTATTAATGTATTTATGTATTATGTTTATGAAATTCTGATGTTTTTTTTTAAACAGTTTTGATTGAAATTCAACTGACACCGAAAAATTTATATTCGTTTCATGTATTTTTTTTTCTTTTGTGTTGCTATTACGTTTTCATAAAAGTTCTGACTTTAAGTGGTCCACCCACGGGGTTGGGAAATGGGTCCCCATAAGGGGGCACCCCAACAATGGGGGGGAACGTTGGGTGTGGACAGCTCAGTCCCATGGGGGCACTCATTATAAGCACTCCCATATCACTTCGGTTAAGCCGACTATCTTGNCTAACAAAGCTTAAGGTTCAGCTTTAGCTTGATTTTCTATGGGTCTTTTTGCGGAAACCCAAAGTTTCTTCCAAAAGATAATTTTTCGCGTTGTTCTTAACATAATGTCAACTTTTGACAAGTATTAATGTATTTATGTATTATGTTTATGAAATTCTGATGTTTTTTTTTAAACAGTTTTGATTGAAATTCAACTGACACCGAAAAATTTATATTCGTTTCATGTATTTTTTTTTCTTTTGTGTTGCTATTACGTTTTCATAAAAGTTCTGACTTTAAGTGGTCCACCCACGGGGTTGGGAAATGGGTCCCCATAAGGGGGCACCCCAACAATGGGGGGGAACGTTGGGTGTGGACAGCTCAGTCCCATGGGGGCACTCATTATAAGCACTCCCATATCACTTCGGTTAAGCCGACTATCTTGCTATAGCGGGGGGTTCCAGTAGCTCCCTTGGTAGCGCCCGACCATCAGGTGGTCTGGCGTGCAAGCTATGTTGTGGAAAAGCTCGTAGGGTCCACCGTCAGCCTGCTCGTAAAGATTACGAGCTAGCCTCCGGATGAACTCCTCGAGCGACTCCACATCTAGATCCCGGGCTATTACATCATTTCTGACGTATCGGCCTGTTCCTACTATCGCGCGAAGAGCCAGATTTTGCTAGGCCTGCAACCTCACCCGCATACGCAGCAGGATGAAGTGACGGGTGGATGAGGTGATGCCCGCGGCACTGGTGGAGTAAGTCCAATAACCTCTGCATCCTCGAAATGGCCGCAGAGGGGAAGTTAGATCGTCAGCTTCTCTCTCTTCTACTCGCCTTCGTTGCCCTCGAGCGTGGGAATGTCGTTAGTGTAGAGAGCGTAGAGGAGTAGAGCCAGGACGCTTCCCTGGATAATCCCGGTCGTAACTGGGCGCAACGACGACTTGGCGCCCTCGACCGCGACAAGGAAGGATCTTCCCTGCAGGTATGACACCAGCAGTCGCACGTAGGCGTGCTGGAGGTCCTTGTTCTGCAACAGCTTGTAGATCAGCCCCGCATGCCAGAGTCGGTCGAAGGCTTTCTCGAAATCGAGAAAGACTGCGGCCGTTGTCTGACTGGCGCGCGTTGGACCGATCCGCCAAGTGGTGCACAGTGCGGACCAATTGCAGCGTTGTCGAGTGACCGCTGCGAAACCCGAATTGCTCGGGTCTAAGAAGGATGTGCGGCGACACCCTTCTCAGCAGCAGTCGTTCGAACCACTTGCTCACGTGCGACAGCAGACACCCCGCCTATTTCTGCCGTGATATAGTAATGCGTTTCGGTTGGAAGGGTGGGGCAGCCGCTATAACTATACTGAGACCTTAGAACTTATATCTCAAAGTGGGTGGCGCATTTACGTTGTAGATGTCTATGGGCTCCAGAACCACTTAACATCAGGTGGGCTGTGAGCTCGTCCACACATCTAAGCAATAAAAAGGATAAAAAGAAAGCTGTCATTGTAAATAAACAAATCTTTTGAGTACTCTGTAAAAAAAAGGTATTTACATTTTTTTAAATCGATACAGTACCTATCTAGTGAGATACAATATATTATAAGCAAAACAAAATAAAGTTGGTTCAGAAACTGACGAAGCAAATGATATTAATTAACTGTTAAGACGAAGCAGTTTGTATGTAATTAATATCTTGAAACATGATCACTGTTACATAAAATTAGGTACATTCATTTTGATACTTAAGTGAAATAATTCGCAATGTATTTTAGTTACAAAAAAAATATTTCTTTTACCTCGTATTTCATTTCGAAAGGTTAATGAAACATAAGCAACATTGTTACACAATTTACGTAGGTACGAATTTGTTTTGTTGGGACTTTGTTAAATTTTATTCTACTTTCGGAAGAAATTTATTGTATTATATTATATTATTATTCATTTTGGCATACATCAAATCAAAAACTAGTGGATATAAAACTGTTAGAAATCGTTATAAAATTAACCTAATAAAATAAGTGAATATTAAGACCACATCAACTACCTATATATATCTATTAAGCTCAAATATTACATAATATTATTATACTGATAATTTAAAGCTTAAAGATTTTGCTAACAGACTTTTTTGTCAGTTAAGGATCGGCACAAAATTATAATAATATCAGCACGTTGAGTTTTATAGTAAATACAGTTGACAGGCGGCTGAAAATTGACATCGGTCGTCAACTTTTCATGCGTATAGAATCATACGATTGAGAATTAAGCACATATATCAATTAGAAGGCTAAGTTAGAAAACAGTAATTGTAATAAATAGTAAAATAATAGTGCTTAAGATCAAATTCCTGATATAGTTTTATTTAGTATGATTCTGATTGGATATGGCTATCCAGGCGATTTAAATGTACATCCTGTGTATGTTTTGTCAGTAGCGGTATAGAAGGATCAAAAATAAAGAATACAGGAGTAGATTAAAAAGAATAATACCATCAAGGTCTGATTACTTAATTTTTTTTTTTAATTTTTTTATTGTCTTTGTAGGCAGACGAGCATACGGCCCACCTGATGGTGAGTGGTTACCGTCGCCCATGGACTTCAGCAATTCCAAGGGCAAAGCCAAGCCGCTGCCTACCGCATAACAACCTTATGAGATTTTAAAAAGGAAATCTATATCAGTAGAGTATCACCATCAGACTTATGCTTTTTATTCTCGAGTTTTATTGACTTTGAAATTGTCTGTTTCCAAATTTAAAATATTAGTTAACATTTAGGCCTATTAAATTACGATATATAACAGCACAATTTCACGTAGCATCCAATTGAGATTTTTCTCTATCTTTTTTATGACATAGATGGGTGAACATGTTTATGGCTCACCTGGTGGTAAGGCAATAGGCATTATAACGCGAATGCCGCCACCTAACTTGAGACATACAGACTAAAATTTAATTGTATATAGTGCAATGATTGTCCGAACCCTTTGAACCGGATCGCGAGAATGCCTAACGATGAAATAGGCAGGCAGGCAGAAATAGTCAGTGCCTAATCGGGCTTTGAATGTACATTGTACACTCTACCACAATGTTAAGAAGCTCTCATAATCTGTAGACACTAATTAAAACTATTATCGTCATCAACAGGCTTGACAACGTCAGCATTCCAAGTCTTCAACTACACAAGGTGTTTGGGAATTTCAAATATTCCATCAACTCATTAATTATTCCAGCACAACGGGGCGCGGTGCGTGTCGGTATTCTGGCTTCTTCTTATAAATTTATGATACCAATATAAATACTTGAGCTAAGTTGAACATGATCAAGTGCTCATCGCCCCACTTGACGTGGTAGGTTAATAAACAATATTGTATCGGTAACAACTTCGGAAGTTTCAAAGTTTGCTGGTAATTTACGGGGTAAGGTGAGTAAATTATAAATTTTCATTATTCAATCCTTTTACGTTCATATCCATTATATGTCAGACCCAAAGTATACCAACCAATACAACAACGGCAAGGTTTCATTCACTCATCTTGACAATACGAAAAATAAAAAATAAACACAAATTTTACTAATTTGAATTTGAAATTATCTTCTTTAAAATTTAAACCAGCCAGATACAGATAGTATAGCCAACGAGATTTTATTACAAGCTCATACATACAATGCGAAAAAACTTTTTCCCCAACCCAACATATTTTTCCATTTTGTCCCTTTGTTCCATATTTTTAAAGTAAAACCGATCTTCAACAAAATCGGAAGTTATTCCTAAAAAAACTGTAGATAAATCTCAACGAACAGATTGATAAATAAAGCAATGGCGAAATTCTATACAGGCTCACTCTAACAAGCACGAGATAACTGACCATCGTTGCGTCCAGTACGATGCGAGTCTAACAATACATCCGTTTCGATGATCATTCAACCTAACCAAAGCTGCTTATGCCAAGTAGTCCGGCTTTTCTTGACTAAAATTTGCAGCTACAATTGCAAACAGTGTATAAGCTTTAATCTGGACTGGACTTATACAATGAATAATTATCAAAGGATTAATTTACATTGAAAAAAATAATTAAAAATCAAAATTATTGATCTGGAACGCGGATAGTTCGTTCTTTTAGAATTTCAATCATGAAATTACATAAATTGATGATAAATTTAATCGAAATTCAAACAGGATCTTGGAAAAGGCACGTTGACCCTGTATTGTTTACGTTAACTTATTTTGCTACACATTAGTAAACTCGCTTCGAATCAAAAAAAAATTAGAATAAGGAATGTTGTTGTGATGATTTTCCTACACAAATACGGTTTGTATAGTTAAATTAGATAATGAAATGACTCATTGGCTATGCCCACGCCGGCCATGCCATGCGTACATTTTATGGAACAGTACTGTAATTTTGTGTTAGCTACGCAAAAAACAGTATATATTACAGATATTTTTTCAATTTTGTTTAGATGAAATTCTCTCCTAATCTTGTAACATTAGAAGTAACATTACCCGCTATTAATTTTACAAAAATCCCATAAATATGTTCAAGTCAACTTATAACAAAGTAAAATTTTATTCTTCAATAAATATCTTCTTCAATAAATACCTTACTTTTTGATAACATACAATATAATACAATAAATTACTGTCTGATGATCGACAAAAATAACTAACATAGTGGTATCAGTGAGTAGGCTGATACTCAGACTACTTACCGAAGCTACTTACCGAATTAAGCTTAAAATATATTATATCAAGATAATGAAAAACTCATTGCTCAAATTTATTAGTTAGGATACTTAGTAGTTTAAAATTTAACACATACATTATATACACAAATATAATAAACATTATATACATTATACAAACATTATATACATTATATACACAAATATAATAAAGCTAGCTAGCTAGCTACGTCGTAACTACTGATATGCCGATCTTGCTCCACTTTTTCAAAAATGGCATCCATTTTATCCGTAATAGGGCGACCAAAGCGACGTGCATCTTTGACATCAAAATTTCCGGATTGAAAATGCTTAAACCAAATTTGTGCTACTCTCACAGACATTGAACTAGGTCCATAAACATCGCATATTTTTTTCGCGGCTTGCGTGGCATTTTTACCTTTTATGTAGTAAAATTTTAAAAGGTATCGAATTTCTTCATTGGGTTCATCTTGACAGTACGAAAAATAAATAAAAATCACACATTTTCCTAATTTGAATTTGAAATTATCTTCTTTAAAATTTAATCTTTTAATGATACCAAAACCAGCCAGATACAAATAGTATAGCCCAAGAGATTTTATTACTAGTTCATACATACTATAACGCGAAAAGACTTTCTCCCCAACCTATTATATACAAACAAAATGAAATGATGAAATCTGTAAACATCTATAATGAATATTTTTATCTAATTCATTGATAAAACTCACAAATAAGACGTTTAAGAGTCTCCAATATTGTGTGTATTGTAGTGACAGTGAATAAATGAACGTGACGTTCAAATTTTAAAATTGTTAAATGTTAATTTTTACGAACTGGATATGTAAAGTAAACGAAGACGTAGCCCAAAGAACCGTAAACATCGGCAAACCTAAAGGGTATTCCATATTAATTAACGTCTGAACCGAAGGCGACGAAGACAAATGTTTGAGCCCTCGCGTAATGTATTTTTCCGGACCCTACTCGGCCTCGGGATAAAACAAATGATAATCGGGAAAGAATGAAGTCAACATTAATGACTTCTAATTAATTATAGTGGTTGGCGTAGGTCTAATGGATTGTGAGAACTGATACGCGGCTCGGTCGGCTTTTATCTAGAATGAGTTGGTGCTTTTTTTTGTTGAAATTTCAAGGCTGGAAAAAGCTCATCGATGTTGGAGATTTCGAAATGGATATTTTAAAGTATGGAGCTTAATGAAACTAGGCGGACTTCCGAGATGTGATTATAAACTACCTCTTTCGTGTCACTAAAGTTAACCCAACTCAAACTTTTCGGGGACTTTGGAAAGGAGAAACCCGAAATCCATACAAACTTGGGCCTGGCGTTACAGTGCTAGAATTTGGACATAAATTACAATACCTAAGAAGGTTTCATGAGCCCAATTTTCAGGTCTCCCGGCAATGGCCAAATTGGTAAAATCAGACAATGTTTACATTTTAGGTTATGTTTATTGTTCGAGATATTTTAATAAAAAACGATAATTTTATACGATATTTGTTTCCTACTAAAGATGAGTAATTTTTTACGAAATCTGTTGCAGCAACAAGTTGCTTTGAAAATAAAAATGTAACTTGTTACGAGAAATCGTGCATTAGGTTGTTAACGAAAACGAACGAAAGCCAAAATTAAAAACAACGTAATGCGAAACGCGCTGCGCACGAAATGATTTTTTAAAGAGATTTTATGATCTGGTAACTAGGACCTTTAACTCAGTCTTATTTTAATTTTAATGAAAACTTTTTTATCGATCCTATTTTAGGGATGCTCTAATTCTAACCCACACGTTTGTGGAGCTAGTTACGTATATTGAAATAAGTGTTGCAGAATAAGTGAAATAAGTGTTTACAAAGATTGTTTAAAACAAAAAAATAGAATTCAACTTATTTTCTACAGTTGGCCATTGTCAATGAAGCTAAGATTTCAATAGGTTAATCAAGCAAAATAGACGAATTTTTTGGTACATATCCCATTCGTGTAACGCTTAGGCCCAGAATGGGGTTTCTCCTTTTTGGTATCTATCGCTGTTCAAGATTGTGGTAGGGATCTTAAAATAATTAAGAGCATCATTACTTCCATTAACTGGTTTCTTTGGAGCGGAAATATAACAAAATGTTTTCTATTAAAATTAGAATCCACAAAATGATCTGCAGTTTTTTCATGGGTAGAACATATTGTTCTAAATTTAAATAAGATGTGTGTGTTAGTGGTATGATTTTAGTATAATAGTAGTAACCATGATGATGGTGATAGATGACAAAAAATACGATTTAAGGTGGGAATTTGAAGGAACCACACTCAGAAAGATCGGCATAATAATAATAATAGGTCGATCATAATTTTTTGGGGATGAGGATATTATGACGACATCAAGGTAAACAAAGTACGTGCTTACATCAAAATCTGCGGCAAAAGTTTCCGACGGACTGCTACAGACTGCCAACGTGATGGATAGCCACAGGGAATGCGGATGACGTCATCCGGGAATATCTTATTGTGTAGTCCGCCTTATCTCAGTTCCATTCCTTTAATCCGGAGTGAAATCGACTGAAGGATTAGCGATAAAATACTTTATTGTTATAGAAACTTTAGTGGATTAGGCTGTTCCGCAAATCAATCTTAGATCCCTTTAGTATTTCTTAATTACTTAGATAATTGATGCGTAACACGAAAATGTTATTTCGTTCTTATTGTAGTATTGATTAAAAATAATATCAATTGCAGTCGAAATTACATTTTTTGCAACTGTATTTCAGTTGCCGTAACGTCCAAGCTCAAGCTGAAGCTGTTGGATGGGTTTGTGAGAATCGAACCCATTGAACTCTGTATTATTTTAATTAATCGTTCGATTCCCGCTGAGATAGTTCCAAAATCTTCACAAAAATATTTTTCGTGTACAACTGCGCTTAAAATATTTGCGATCCCAAAAGGATGCTTACATTCCAAAACTCATAGGTCCTACTTATTTGTTATTCTTTTGCGTTTTTATTTTTACATACAACAGTATTCATAGCATTAATTCTTAAATGAAAAATCAATGACTAATAAATCTTAAAGTTCATAAGAATATTGGAACAAGATCGTTGATATTGTAAGTAACATGGAGTTTGGCAGTTCACTGAATTCTGTAAATTTACGTTCGGTAAGTTATTTTGATTATCCAACCGGCTATTGCTTGATTTGATCAAACAACTATTACTCGTTTAATTCAAAGAAGAACAGCAGAATATAACGTAATAAAAAAATAAGTGGTAATGTACTTTTACTCGTAATTGCATTATTTTGCCCAGTATCGAGAAAGTAAAAAGAGGTATTTTATTTTTTAAACGAAAAAAATGTTTTACTAATTACACGTAACTTTATCCCACAAATGCGATGAAATTCCCATATGGGACGTGAAAAAACACATTTCTTTTTTCCTTAGTCCGTTAATTTCCTAATTACAGTTTCAAAATAAAAACGTTTTTTGTGTCGGCCCGTCCCGTCCCCTCTGCGCACGAAATCCTGTGCAGAAGTTAATGGAAGAAAAAATACGCTGTACAAATTTGCATAACATTTTTCTCTGTCTGCCGCNCCACAAATGCGATGAAATTCCCATATGGGACGTGAAAAAACACATTTCTTTTTTCCTTAGTCCGTTAATTTCCTAATTACAGTTTCAAAATAAAAACGTTTTTTGTGTCGGCCCGTCCCGTCCCCTCTGCGCACGAAATCCTGTGCAGAAGTTAATGGAAGAAAAAATACGCTGTACAAATTTGCATAACATTTTTCTCTGTCTGCCGCCGAAATTAAGTCGTCTGCCCCTGCATCCATGGCCTTGTTTAAGTTACCGAAGTGAATTTCGTGATTCGCTTGTAATATTCAATTTTATGTTTGCCGTTTTTTCGGCTTGTTCGTATCTAGTATATAATTGAAAGGCTTTAGGTCCATTTTATTAAGTATATCATATTTATTAAAAATAGAATAAAGAGCTGTTACAAAAGAATAAAATAAAATAAATCAAAATGTCAATCAAATTAAATTCGTTCGTATTTCAAGCTGAATAAATAATGGTTTGAAAAACTGAAAAACACTGAAAATTATTTTCTACAAGCTAAAAAAGAATAGAGAAAAATCGTTTTAGCATAAAAATGGGTGCTTTTTGCATGAGCCTATGAGGCAGGGTATCAAGGACAGTTGCGGACTACCAAACGCGTCATCTTTTTTCTGTTCTGTCTCACAGGTACAACCATAATTTATTCGAACAATTATTATCTTGTTCTGTTCTGTCTCACAGGTATTGTTGAGCGAAAGAGGGCTTAAATCAGTTCAAATTCGATATACCTCTCTTACCACTCCTGACGTAAAAAAGCCGCCCGGTAGAGTGGTAAACTTTAAAGTTCATTAAATCTAGCAGAATTTTATTTGATATCATCGTAACTTTTAAAATCCAATACGCAATTTGAAGATGGTGATAAATAACTAAGCGAGTGTCAGAGGAAGTTATCGATATAGTCTAGCAAGTTGAAACTGGCTTAAGTCCTGGGGGAAATCTACAATCTTGGCCTTCCGCTAACAAAGTTTTCAACTTAAATCCTATTGTGTGTTGTGTCCTGGGGAATCCAGTACATTCCATTGGTAAAACACTCTACAGTAATTAGTTTGACGTAACTGTGTCAAATCAATAAAAAATCTATGTTTGGTTCAAAATCAGCTATATGTCATTGTATTAAATGCGTTTCATTATCTTTACAGTTCTTATTTAGTGTAGAATTAGAACGGATAATCAAGTATGGGGCCGTAGGGGTAGGGGTTATTATCTTTCTTGTATTTTTGTAACATTGTAGTTTTGTGCTACAGTTTAAATCAAGTCTCAAGGACAGTTTTAATGTTTATTGTCTTGTCTGTTCGTTCTCGTCACCAAGTAACACCTGAATGGTGAGTTCGTTTAACCATATTTATACCAGCAATTTACTTCTTTTTTCAAAAATATTCATACCAAAAGTTTCATTCTGTTTTTATCTGTTTATATAAAAATCAATGTGCGTTTGTCCTCTACGTGTCCATAAATCGTTCATCCGATTGTGATGAAAATTGAAACAGCTATTCAGGAAACGTTTCTGTGATGGTACCATAAACGTTCGCAATTCATTCATTCAGCATGCATTTCAGTTTTAAAAGTTAGAACAGATACTGTATCACTAAACTATAACTAAACAGTAATTGAAACAACAATAATGCATCTAAAGTTGGGTAGTGGCATTAATCTTGGGTTGTCTATAGGTTTTTAGTAATCGCATAACGTCAGATGAGCTGTGAATCTATTTAAGTAAGATGCTGACTAAAGCACTTCTATTCTTAAACCAAACACAGAATTACATGAAAACATTAGAAACACGGTAGACGGACCAGTTATAAAATCCACCTGCAAACCTATCCGAGTGTAATTACTGTAGATACAGATCTACCTCGTTGAACAAAAGAAAGGCTATAGATAAGAAACCGTAATAAATGCAGAGGGTTTCATTTTTACAAGGGCCAAGAGGATAAAAATTCTCAACATAGACGTTCGAAATACGTAGTATTCCCGTACGAATCTTTGACTTGGTTACAAAGACGTAAGGGAAATAATACCTTTCTAATTCTGATCATTATATTATTACAATTTAAATTCGATTGCAGTTTTTAATCGATTTGCAATTTTACGATTGTGTGCCCACATGAATATATACACAATATATGAGTATATGAGTATATACGATGCCGTATATAGCACATATATCAAGAATACGATTGCAGTACTTCTTTACATTCAAGCCTAACATTCGTCGTCTGGTGTCTATTGGTTTCGAAGACCAAAACCACATCGACCGTGAGGTGGTTAACCATTTATCAGCCTTAAAATTGTTTTCTAAAAAATATTTGGTATCGTAGAATATCTGCCATATCCGAATATTGTAGATCCGAAATATCGCGGAGTACCAACCAAGATAAGTCGGCTCGATAAGATTGTGCCAAATCAAACGTACCCTCAGTGGAGAAACCAAGAAGCGATCCGGCTTGTCCCGAACGAAAATATGGCACTGAATCGAGGAATAAGTTTAGAGTTCGCTAGGGAATTTCTCTTGTTAGCTATCAGAACTGACTTGATCGGTGTTTTTATTTTTAGGGCCGAATATGAAAATTTATCACCTAAAATACGAATTAAACAAATCGAATCTTAGATAAAATAATAAATGTACATAATGCAATGTTTGCAAATGTATTGTGTACAGTAATAAAAACACCAAATGGACATAAATATTTCCACAGGTGAAAGAGGGAATAGTAGCTTACAGCAAAAAAAGTCAGGTTTTCAAAAAAAGTCATCGACACATGTCAATACATTGACGTCGGACCTAGGAGGCACAGTATACCTTACAGAAGAGAAATTAAATCTTACAATAAAAGATGAAGGTGTCTCTGGACATCTGGTTCTGTTTATATTACTATTAAGATTAAAATCAGATAGAGGAATAAATAGCTCATTGTTAACTGAAACAGATCGCTACGAGACATTAAAACAAAAGAGAAAAATAATAATAATAAACACAACCATGTTTCAAGTAAAAAAATTATTAAAATACTATATATGGTGTCCGTGTGACAACTTCCCTGTTTAAAATTTGATTTAATTTATAAACTCGACTTCGCCAAAATGGGAAGACCGTTAAATAAAACCGCAAATATAATTCTCACAGTCCATAAAGGAGGCATTGGTATAAGAAACAGACTCGATTTTAAAACAAATATTAGCAACAGAGAAATTCAGTAGACGAGTTATTGGAATTATAAAAAAAAAAACAAATTGCATATTAAAATATGGTGTTCCATCGTAACAACACGGAACCAGTGAGCTTTGCGTCCAGCTGACTTATTTTTTCGGAATTCCAAGGGTCACGGAATAGGTCAGCGCATTATTGACAAACTGGAATTTCTGCAAAATACTATGGCAGTGACTCATAGCTTTTATGAAATGGATGACTTTTGCTGGAAGTATATTCTTTTGTGTAAATTGTAGTAGAATTGTCAGTTTATAAATTTAATCAAGACATCTTTTCTTTGTTTGATTAAACGAATTTAAATATTAAACAAATATCTGTAGTACAGTAATGACAGAAGGTTCATTATAATCATTGCTTTCGTGTTACAATATATTATATTATTATCATTTAAATGTATTTTAGGCAACACTCACTATCTGTGTGCAGATTAATTAGTACGTAAAATTTTAGTTCGGTGCTGAGCGCTCACAGAATAGTAAGCGGTCTCTCGTGTTTTTTACATACAGCAACAATGTATTCATAAATATGACTACAAATTTTTTGGACTATGTAATAATATTTGTATGACATTAATCGTGAGTGTGAAAGCTTCTCCAGTTCTTTTAAAAAACTTGTATTAACGACGATACAATGAAAATAATTTGAAATTTTTTCACAATTAAAAAGGCGATGATTTATCGAGTATTTTTTAAATTATATGACATAATCATAAAATTAAGCAACTATCGCACTTTGTAATATCGCATTTGAGAATTTCAT
The DNA here is from genome assembly GCF_003987935.1 of Bombyx mandarina. The sequence goes on from NW_021011617.1 coordinate 408,501, forward strand.
GTTTTGTCTTAAGGTGGGCAGCGATTGTTGCGTGGAAAATGCTTTCCATCAGATGGGTTGTGTATTCGTCTTTTACATTAGTAAAAATAATGCGATTGCAAAAAAAACATTCAAAGTAAGCATAATGTTTAATAATTGTAACCTGTAAAATATTCTTAACATTCCCGGTGAATATGCCATGGTTTTTTGAGAAACATTATTCGAAAATACATAAGCACCATACTGATCATACCCATTATTACTACACAAACTAGTCTGTCGTCTAAATAGAGTGTTCAAATGACAAAGGCTGTTATAATAGTGAATTTATGTTCGCTGTCACTAAATACAGTGATAATAGTGCATACCTGAGAGACGCCTGTGATAATTATGCATCTAAATATCTATTTACTGAACACCTTCAGTAGTGATAGTGAGGCGAGTATTATTTTGGAGCTGAATAACTAATTTTAGAATGACTATTATTATTAGTATGTATTATTTACTATTAGTAAGTACCAACGGTTTTTTTTTATAATTTTTTTTTATTGCTTAGATGTGTGGACGAGCTCACAGCCCACCTGGTGTTAAGTGGTTACTGGAGCCCATAGACATCTACAACGTAAATGCGCCACACACCTTGAGATATAGTTCTAAGGTCTCAGTATAGTCACAACGGCTGCCCCACCCTTCAAACCGAAACGCATTACTGCTTCACGGCAGAAATAGGCGGGGCGGTGGTACCTACCCGTGCGGACTCACAAGAGGTCCTACCACCAGTAAGTATATGAAAATATCGTAATGGGAAAACCTACGATGATAAATTTTAAGTCAAAATTAGGTCATCAACTAGACTGCAATTATAAAATAAGAAAAGTAACTTATACTTTACTAAATAAAAACAGAACTACATAATTTATTAACTACCTTGAATAAACCTAACATGATCAGTGTTTCCTTATGCTACAAATAAAGAAACCAATTTAACATCAATTATTCTTTGGTGATCTAAAACGGATAAAACTAGTTTGGCTTAATGCTAATGCAAAAAGCTATCAATTAAAATTTTTATTGAATTAAAAAATTGACCTGACCTCTGTGGGAATTAGGCATAGTCAATTAAGTGAATATCGTTATATGCAGTGTAAAAATATTTTTCGAACACAAAAAAACATTAAATTATCAAACATATAGCTGATAGTTTTAACTCCATATAGCTGATAGTTTTAACTCCATGATAGTTTTAACAGTTATAAATCAAAATAGCTGATAGTTTTAACTCCATTAGTGTATTTTTTTTAATCATTAATAGGATTAATAATTTTTTTTTTCAATTATATTCAGTATTCGTTTTTTTTTCCATTATCGTATTAATTGATCCCATGTCGATTATCTGCTCAATCATTCGGGCTATTAAATAATAAAATAATTAAAATACTTTGAATTCTTAGATCAAAGACTAGTATTGATATGTCATAGATAACTTTTTTTTTTTTTGGTCAGTAGGAAATCGCCGGACTTCCGCCCTCTACTGAGGATGGAGGGCGGGGCATGTCAGAGTCGAACTGACACTACTACGACTAAAACCTCCTGTCGCTCAACAACCAACGTCCAAACTTCGCATGAGACAGAACTCATGAAGAGGCAGAGGGGGGAAAGTGAAGCGTTTAGTGCGGAGCACATCTCACCCATCACCCTCCCCCTAGGGACGCCGGACCGGCGGTCGTCGGCGCCACGACCACCAGCCCTCTCGGTCGACAGGCTATCTGAAGCCCGCCTAGATGGCGCCGGTTAGAGTGAGCTATCCTACGGAATACCTCGCTGGACCAGAACCAGCGTGGGTCGAGGATAGCCGGCCTTCACCCGGATGCTCTTGCGTAAAACGCGTGCAGAGCAGCTTGCACGTCGTCTTCTTAGGCCCCCCTCGCCGGTCCCCAGACCGACATGTGAGGGGGACCCGAAACACTTAGAGGGCCAGGGCTTGGGCGAGGTCCGCCTCCCTGGCCCCCGCTCGACGGCGGCGGGATTTCGCGTCTCTCACGCGCCCCGCCGCCTCCTTCTGCGAGATGGTGCACTCGGAGAAGTCGAGCATCGCCTTCCACGACTCGTCGTCGCCGAGCATCGATGCCACAACACTCGGCAACGACACGTCGTTTCCTATTTTTGCGACGAGGACATGGCGCCACCCCTCCCATGCGGGGCAGGCAACGAGCGTGTGCTCCGCCGTGTCCAAGTCGCAACCACAATGGTAGCACTCTGCCGTCGGCTCGGCTCCGATCCGGTGCAGGAACTCACCGAAGCAACCATGCCCAGTGAGCACCTGCGTGAGCCGGAAAGTGAGGCGTCCTCTGTCACGATTCACCCAATCCACAAGGACCGGGCGAATCGCCTCGACGGTCCTACGACCGGCCGAAGGATCAGCCAGCCGTCTGNCCGTGTCCAAGTCGCAACCACAATGGTAGCACTCTGCCGTCGGCTCGGCTCCGATCCGGTGCAGGAACTCACCGAAGCAACCATGCCCAGTGAGCACCTGCGTGAGCCGGAAAGTGAGGCGTCCTCTGTCACGATTCACCCAATCCACAAGGACCGGGCGAATCGCCTCGACGGTCCTACGACCGGCCGAAGGATCAGCCAGCCGTCTGTACCATGACTCCAGCACAGACCGCCGAGATTGGGCCCTATAGTCAGCGGCGAGCGTCTCCGCTTCCAGAACCCAAGGTGGCGTCCCAGCCTGTACACACGCCGCCTCAAAGGAGATGGTGCGATAACCACGGATGACCCTGACCGCAATGGTGCGTTGCGGCCGTTGCAGCAGCTACGCCACCCCCGCGGCCAGGGACTGGCCCCACACAGGTGCCCCGTATAGGGTAATTGATCGCACTACCCCCGTATAGAGACGGCGAGGCCTCCCGACGTTGGGCAGAAGCTGGCTTAACGCGCCGGTTCTGAAAGTGTCATAGATTACTAACATGTTTTAATACCTATTATTTTTCTAGAATACTGCGCAACACTAGTCTGGCAAATTGTCGCATTGTATAATATCATTACGGCCTTATGGTAATGAATACATAAATAATTAAGTCTCTATTGCACTAACTCTGTCTGGAATGGAATTACAACTAGCGATGAATGACAAAGGCTGCTATTGTGGGAGGATTGTGGAAAACAGGATATTGAATGTTCTTTTTTCTTGTAATATGTGACGTATGTACTACACATAATTATTAGATTATTTTATTTGTACGAAAATTGTATTAATTTAAAATCGAAAAGTCATTTCGATTCTTTGAATTAAAACTTTTTCAAATCTAATTAAAATGTAATATAGAAATAAAGCTAATGATATATGCTAGCTCACAGTCTAACTAGGGCTGAGCTGGTCATTGAGGTCTCAGTGTGAGTACTGTACTCTGTAATCACTATACTGGTGTTCAATGCGGTCATAGACCATACGTCACTATCCTATCTTATGGTTATGAGTACTCTGGGCCTATTTCACTCAAACGCTGCTGGGTAAGTATTCAAATCTATTAGCATTAGAACCATCAGTTGCCATCAAACTTTGTTTGCTAAAAAGGCCTTTTTAGAGCAGCTTTTGCTGTAAATATAAACTCTAGACTTAGACCACAGAGCTTAAGGCTGCTAGTGGAATTCACGTAGTGATGCCAATGGACTTCAGCCCACTCACGAGGTGGACCGTCAGCCCATTCATCTATCACCTTGAGCAAAGTAGGTGAATTGGAAGGAGGTTAGATAAGCTATAGACAACGACTAGTCGGTGCCCTTCTGCCAATACTGACGTTCATGAGTGATTAGTGCATATCAAGGCAATTTTTTTTTTGCTTAACTGGTGGACGAGCCACGGCCCACCTGATGGTTAGTGGTTATCGGAGCCCATAGAAATCTACAACGTTAATGCCGCCACCTATATGAGCTCTAAGGTCTCAGTTTTTACAGTAAAACGGCTGCCACTCCCTTCAAATCGAAACGCAATACTGCTTCACGACAGAAATAGGCAGGATGGTAGTACCTACTCGTGCGGACTGACAAGGCGTCCTACCGTCAGTAATTACGCAAATTATAATTTTGCGAGTTTGATTTTTATTATACGATGTTATTCCTTCAGAGTGGAAGTCAATCGTGAACATTTGTTAAGTACGTATTTCATTAGATAAATTGGTACCCGGCTGCGGGATTCGAAACCCATGCATCGCTAGATACGAATGCACCGGGGACGTCTTATCCTTTTAGCCACGATAACTTCAAACTTCGAATTTTCCCAAACGTGCCCAAATAATATTTATGTATTAAGAAAACTAACTGTGCCTAAAATTGATAACACTAAAACAATTGACAAACAAAGGGAACTGTATCTCATGAACTGTTGTCTCTTTGCTATTTATATTTAGATAAAATTTCTACAGAAAATTTCAACAAAAAGTTTTTAGCGTTAAAATGATTATTAAATTATATAAACACTAACAGTTCACGTTATATTCGAGCCAGTGGATCGAATTTACTTAGCTTATTGTCTGTTGGCTACAACTGATTCAAGCCCGCAGGCGATTATCCCACCCGTCCGAACCAATTGTTCCCAAACTGTTCGTACACTGCGCGTCCACAAATACAACGAGACTGTCACAAAAAGACTAGGAATTTATCCAAGAATATGTATCGTGAGCCTTGACATTCGATTTAATTTAAATGTCGTATTTTAATGAATACAATTTCAGTGGATTTCAATTCTAAACAAGCTATTAAGACCGCTCGTCTTTCAATTTAGAACATTCCCCAACTTATTAAATAATAGTCGATGTAAGCATGAAATATAATAATATATTGTTTGTTCGAACCGTTTTCCTGATCTTTAATTCTTAGTATAACCATAATACGCTTAGATTCTACATATATGAGCATATTTATATTATTGTAGGACGACGTCCTTTGTCGACTGACCACGAATGTAATTTAAATTTTAAATTGTATTTCAACGGTAGAAAATAAGTGATTAGTTTGTTTGCATGTATAATAGATTAGATGTTTTTAACAAAAATCTTGTATTTTTTCTTTATTGACCTTATAATCTAGGTGTGTGACGAAAGGCAATGCGACACTGAGTATTTATTACGACATAAAACTACAAGCGTTTTGGGGTATGATGAGATGTTAGTTTATTGCTGCTCTGAAGATTACACAGCGTTGGTATTCAACAACATTTATTATTGCAATACTTAATCTGTTGAAAGTCAACAACATAAACTCAGAATGAAATCTGTTGCTGAACTTTGAAAAAAAATTGTTAAAAAAATCGCAACATTTTTGTACCGTTGTACTACCAATTTCGTCACTATGTGTAGGTAGTTTAAAACTAATTATTTTATTTAAAAGATTTCCCAGAATTTAATTTGTAGGTCTTGAGTTAACTTTTCAGTTGGCACTATATTTTAGAAATATCTCGTGGCCTAAAAACAAATGTGATTTCGCATCTGATGTTAAAGTTATTGTTGAAAATTGTTTATGAGCACGTGTTTGATATGTACATAAATTTTCATGTAGAACCTTGAATAGTTGACCGAAAAAATTTCCTATATAAAATAATAATTCTTAAAAGTGGCCTATACCTATGTTCATACAATTAATACGAATACACTTGGCATTTTACATTGAGCCACACCCGCAAATAAAATCAGGTAACATCAAAACCAAAGTGGAGCTGCTAGACCTTATCAAGCCACTATGACATAATTCAAGACATTTTCGGAGACTCACCGATCGTGTATTTTATATAAAACAAGATTTAGAAAACACGTGTGGATATTTTTATTACAAGGTCATCTGATAAAACATGAATACTCACCATTCAAAACTTTTTAAGCTCTCAGTCACTATCTTTCGTATATTCATTTTAAATTATTATAATGCTTAATTGCATTACAATACATAAAGCAGTTAAAAATTATTTTCCAAAAAAAAACTGTGTAGTAAGAAAAGTTATAATAATGTTTTCTTTTCCTCTAAGCTATGCCTATTTTTGTTGTTTTTTATCGAAAATCACTGCAATTTTAATTTGATTTGTAAGGCTGTGAACTTTGTAAAGTATGTCAGTACGCCTTTTCACATGCTGAATTTTTTGTTAAGGGTTTGTATGACAAAATACATATTTCGAAGCAGGAATTAAAATAATTTAATTTCTATTTACTGCTTAGTCCCATACGGATCGGTATCACCATCCTTTCTGTTTCGACGGCGAAGTCATCATGCATTTGCATCAGCATCATATCTCAAGGTGGGTACCATCATTCATGTCATAACATCTATGGCCTCCGGTGATCACTTAATAACTGATGGTGAGATTGTTTAACTTTGACCATTTATAGAAGAAATAAAGAAACCGAAGGCATTACATAAGATAGTGATATCGGATGGTGAGTGACAACACCGACCATAGACAACAGCAACGCTTTATTTACGCCAATAAAAAACGCTTATCAACACACTTCACATTCTACACATTCCAAACGAATCTTAATAACACTTCGAAATTTAATAACACTTTTCAGCGGTGTTGATGCGTAAATATTAAAATCATTGATGTGTTCCCCATTCATAATTCAGAAATGCAATTTATGTCTATGTACAGCAACATTACAGTGTTAAGATTGCATCTTAGAACTATAAATCAAATTCAAACCGAAAGGAAACTGCTTATATACCAGTCTTCACTTGACAGCATCGTCTAGTTCCTCAGTGGAATAGGAAGCGGTGTTAATTGGATATGTCAGATGCCAGTGGGTTTCACGCCCCGGAGATAGTTCCTGGCTTGTGCTTTACAAGACATTAATTATTTGGAACTAGTCTTAAATCCTGTCACACACGGAATGCTTTGCTTTGGTACAAGACTGTGAGTGAAAATTTTAATTGGATTCAGAGTTGCCTATATCGTTATACCATTGTTGGTTTAATTGGCTTCAACTTATTTCTTTTTAAGGCTAGTTGCTTTCATAGGAATAGCTCGTTTTATCTCATCAATACTTAGATTAAATTAAAGAAACTGATTTACGAATACAAGTCTCTGTTGATACCAAAGTCAGTGCCGGATTCCGCTTAAAGAAAAAAGTTTATAGTCCCATTTGGAATGATGCAATAGCCATCCAACACTTTAAAGTTTATGTGGATTGTAAAAAATGTTGGTAACAAAATATCATAAAAACTGTCCATGGTATTTGAGAGGATGATAAATAAATCTTACAAAATGGGGATGAAATTTATTAACTTAAGGCTTTTTCGGAGAGCAATATGAAATATTGAGAGAATATAGAAAACAATATGAAGGCTCTGCTGACTATGCTTTGTATGCATAAAAAAAAGGAAAATAAACACTTCCAAATTTTGAAAACAGTAATTTTTATTTAGAATCGTTTTTCAAACAAAAATGAAATCCATCGCCGAAGTTGGAGTTTTGATAAACCAGCAACGGAAACCTGAAAACTGCACTAACAAGGCGCATAAGTTCGTACAAACTCTACCGTCGGTGCTACGTCGTGTGTGTGGTTTTACTGTCTAAATAAAGTGAAAGGTATTTTGCCACCAACTTTACGCAAATTAAAAAAAATATATTTGTAAATAGTACTTTACTTTATAAGAAAATTGGCGGTACTATGGATTTTATTTTTTTATTTTTTATTGCATAGTTGGGTGGACGAGCTCACAGCCCACCTGGTGTTAAGTGATTACTGGAGCCCATAGACATCTACAACGTAAATGCCGCCACCCACCTTGAGTTATGAGTTCTAAGGTATAGTTAGGTATAGTTACAACGGCTGCCCCGGGTCACCCTCCTCGTCAAACTCGTCGCTTGCAACGAAGGGTTCGACGAGCGAATTAACCCACAGACACGACCCAGTCAGAAGATCCGGCGAGAAACTCATCCCCGGATCTCACATGTGAAACTTGAAGGACTCAATCCTATTGGATTTTCGTTATTCAAGGGGAATGATCAGTGGGATGAACCACGGTGGGCTTAAACTCACCAAACAACTCATTATTAGCTTATTAATGAAAAAATCTTGAAAGTTTCTAAAAATGTATAACAAGAAATTTAATTAAAAAATTAGAAAATTATCAGTGAACGGTATCGGAAGTTTTATATTTGATGTACGTGTTTTAATATTATTTATGCTTAAATAATAGATGAATTTTTCTCCATGTTAACATCTATACAACTGGATTCAGTCCTCGACTATGTTAAGGCTCTTTAAGATATTCCAGAAAGCCACGTTTACTTATCTCAGATGAAGTTTGCACACATATGGTAGTAATAACCTTTATGAATACCAGTCTTTTCAATGTTTCTCGATTTATCTAGACTCAGATTTGAGGATAGTTGTTACTCGAATTATGTTATGAAAGAGCTTCAAAGACTCCGTTTCTTTTTATCGTTCTAGTCGGTCGATGACCTAAGATAGTTGTACATCTTCCTATTTTTGGCAACAAACACAATAACGTACAACGTAAAATTATTATAACACGAAACTATAATGCGCACAAATTGCATAATATAACGTGTTATTGACCTCTTTTTTAATCTCTAGTTTAATATTTTTAGTCTCATCACGTCCGTGAACCGTTTAAAACGAATCTCGTTAACGTAAAGCAATATTTTAGGGCTAATATCTCAAAGAAACATCTAAAGATGTACGTAAAAGTAATACCGTCGCTTAAGAGTTGCGACTGGCAGAATTGATTGATGGCAGTGCCACCAACAAATTCACTGCGGAATACGCTCTCGTGAAAATCTTGTCGGCGAAATTTTACTTTTATTGTTCAGGGAATTTCGTGGCTTAATGTGGTTGTTTGACGAATGAGAGTTTATGGCGGGCTCTTAATCTCTGTAACTATGTGTGTATATTCTGCTGCTTTTGTCAGTATCGTTTACAATGTAGCGTAATGTGAGATTTATCGTTTTGACATTGTGGTCCATAAATAAAATAATTATTCGCAAGCTTTTTTCCTTCACCTGATTTTATATTAGCCATTGAATTAAACAATATAAATAAGCTATTAATTTTTACTAAACCAAAAATCGAAAATTTGGGCTTCAGATGGCTTTACTGGTGGTAGGAATCAAGGTAGTTGCAATCTGTCACTTAGACACCCAGTAAGGCTGGAAATAGGTCACTTGTGAAATGAATTGCTTATAGTATGTTTAAAGGGAAATCTTCTCTGTAACCTGGGCAGTGACACATACCATATGAACGTCGTAAACTTTAATCTAGGTTAGTGTAATGAAAGGCCGTTGTTTTTTTTATTGCCTAGATGGGTAGACGAGCCCACCTGGTGTTAAGACCTCTTGTGAGTCCGCGCGGGTAGGCACTACCAACCTACTTATTTCTGCCGTGAAGCAGTAATGCGTTTCGATTTGAAGGGTGGGGCAGCCGCTGTAACTATACTTAGACCTTAGAACTTATATATCAAGGTGGGTGGCGCATTTCCGTCGTAGATGTCTATGGGCTCCAGTAACCACTTAACACCAGGTGGGCGGTGAGCTCGTTCATCCATCTAACCAATTAAAAATAAATAAAAAAGATTCCTGTCATTCGGCGGCACAGTATGAATATTAGAAAATAAGTGACACTGTGACAGAATCTTAAGGAGGACCGTACTTACTTTATGGAATCAGTTTAAGTTGAATCATTAGGGGGAACGTGAGCTGGTCTGTCTTTTTTGTTTTTTCAACCTATGCTGATAGCCTTGAGAGGCTATTTCAGCGGAACCTTAACTAGTAGGTTAGCCTCGGGGCTCAAACCTGATGACGTTGCTAACACGAACCCTAGCAAGAGCCGTGCTTCGCAGAATCTACCACCGGATCGGAAACGCGACCCACTGAGAAGATCCGGCGAGAAACTCAGTGGGCTGTGTCTGAGGGTTAATTTACTCGTCGAGCCCTAAGTCGCAAGCGATGGGTTCGACGAGAACGGTGACCGCTGGTCTGTCAATTAAAATTCCTGCTTATAAACTTGTGTTATCGAGACAGTGTGTGACACCAAGATTCGTTGACATACTTCACAAATCAGAAAAGATATAAACGCCAAGTTTAGTTTTGAGCATCTTTGTGTATCGACACAAGTTTGTTGTTACTATTATTATCTTAACAGTATTATTAAATTTTAAAGATTCCGTGCACGATGGTAATTGAAATTCATCGTTGAGGGTCTCACGGTCAATGATGAGGGAACATAGCACCAGTCCAAACAAGTGTTATAAATGTTTTACTGAAACCCGAGTACAGCGATTTTGTCGACAATGAATTTTGAGTGTCAGTTTTTTTTTTAGCCGTGGGAAAGGCAGAGAAAGGTTAAGAACAGCTTAATGTAATTCACTGACATTATTTTTTTCTCGCAAGAGGCCTCTTTTGCTCGAATGCGTACATGGAAATTAGATCTTTACATGAATTTAAATAGACAATAATGGAGAATTGTTATAAATTAAATTGACAGAATTCTTAAAAATTAAAGCTAAGTCTTTAAGCATTCTACCGCCTGTTCGTTTGTCTTCTAAAGTCATAGAATATTTTAAATACAGCAACTAACGTGAAGCTATATTTATTCATCCAAAAATTAAAGCTTAACTTTAGTAATTATAGTTTGAGCTGTTTTGATTTAAAGTCCTAGTTTTACAAAATTGTGGCCAAAATAGATAGAAGAAACAGCTAAGCATGTGACCAAATTCATAGACTTTCATCAATGAGGGCACAATGCAATCAATTCAAATTATTGCAGTAATCTTTTAAAATAAAACTATAAAAAGGAATTAGTTTTCTATTTTGGTTCTAATCAAAAATTTATATCAATTTGAATATAAGTCATAACTTATATTTAAACTTCTGATCGAAAATTCTACTTTGAGAAATACTTGAGAAATATCTTTCGAATTACACACAAGATCCTCCGTTGATTTTAATAAACGTTTAGTCATATATAGGTGCTACAATTTAATTAGCATTACCACAATAATGATCAGTAGTGTTTGCATACTGGTAATATTAGATTTCCCATTTGTCATGTGATTTAAGAATTGTTTCGTCTTATAAAGTACTACGCCTACGTGAGTAGATGCCACTATTCCGAATCATTATTACACAATTTTAATAGTACATTTTTAAAAGTTCCTTATGACATTAAAACGCCGGTGTGCTGCGGTAACAAACTTACACTTGACGAAGAGGAGGTAGCGTAAAATCAAGTAAGATATTTGACTAGGAAACCTTCTTCTTATCAGCCCACAGACGTCCACTGCTGGACATAGGCCTCCCCCAAGCCTCGCCACAAAGACCGGTCTTGTACTGCCTGCATCCAGCGGATCCCCACGAACCTATCTTGTGGGAGGCCTACCCACGCTACGTATTCCGGTACGCGGTCGCCACTCAAGAACTTTCTGGACCCAACGACCATTCGTTCTACGAGCAATGTGTCCTGCCCACTGCCACTTTAATTTCTAGGAAACCTAGAAGTAATATTTTAGAAAAACTGTATTGAATGTGTTTTTTTTTTCAATTAACGTAATCAAATACGCGCAAATATGACGCGCAATATTCTCAATGTCGTATGATGGGGACATCCACAAGTTGAATTAATTCGACGTCGTGGCTTTTCAAAACGTATTCATTAAAATAATAATTAAAAAAAATATGCTTAAATGTAATTAAGTTAAGTAAATAAATGCACATATTTTGATTAGTACCCATATATTATTCTAATTATATGACAACACTTCGACAAACATCAGCCATAATTTATGCCTTTGAGACTAACAAATAATCATGTAATAACTATGCGAATAATAACAAAAAAAAAGCTCTTTTGTTTCTATAGATATTAAATTGATTATATGCATTAAAAAAAAAAATAGAGGTCTACAATTGTGCGCGCAAGACGCCAAATTATATTATTTCGTATTTCGATAATTATCTTCAGTTTTCTTGATTGACTTTAGGTCCCTACGAAAATAAAATCAAAATAATTTTATTTTCATTCAGTAATTCCATAAAAGGAAACTGTTGTGGGAGAGGTCTTTGGACTCCCCAAAACTTGAACATCACACTCAAACAACTTACAAATAATTTTGTATTTTCCATAATTTACAATAAAAAAACATGGCTTCCGAACGTTCCGAAATGCTACAAATCTCTTTCAGTCTGTAATTTTCAATGGTTATTAAAATTTTACTTTTAATTTAAAGAGATTTTAATATTTTTGTTGCATTAAATAGAAGAGCTTATGGTCAATCTGATGTTAAGTGGTCACTGTATCCCGTGGACATTTCAGTATTAATCGCGTCATCTATCGTCAGCATCATAGGCAATAAATTGCCAACAACATCAGAATCTTTATGATTAAAGAAGTCACATTTTAATGTGTAAATTATTCATTGAGCAGTTATATGCACCACACAATATATTATCGCATTCCGGTAAAACTAGATTTTAAGAATTTCTAAGTAGGTACCTATCGTTGTATAATTTCCAACTAAGCATATTACGTCTTATTACGTGATCATGCTAATGATTCATTAACTGGGAAACATCTTAATAGGACTGGCCTAGACCTCATTTTCTCAAGTAAAGCAATGATTAAATCAAATTGGATTTATTTGCAGAAAGAAGATTAGGTTAAAAATTCAGAACAGTGAAAATAATTTAAAGGTAATTGTTACAGTAGTATCAATTTTATGACAAATCAAAAGAATTTTAACTCCTCAAGCCGCTGTTAAAAAAGAGGATAAAAGACTCTATTTAGGACCTGTTAAATAATATGCCATATTTTTAATAAGTAAATTCAAAATTGTACTTTTTAAAACGCTTATTAGTTTCAGACGTATGTATGATAGTATGCAACGGAATTTTTTAATATGATTTTGACCCCCTTCAAAACGTCGGATTAACTCGAAATTTGGTATACATACTTTTAAGGACCGATGAGAATTGAATATTAAAAAAAAATTGCAAAAATTGAAATTCAACTAAAAATGAAAAATAAATAATAGTTTAAAAAAACTAACAAAATACGCTTTTATAGAAAATCCAACTAAAACAGATAGAAAATAAATTTTAATAAATTAGAATTAAAAATAGTATTAGAAAAAAATATTTTATTGTAAAAAAACCGTGGGGTGCATGGTATCAGTAGTTATAAATATTTTATGAACAGATATGAGTAGAAGGGTTATATTGATAATATCCTGAAAAGCACCCAACGCTTTTTTACAATAAAATCATTTTTTGTCATACTATTTTTAATTCAAATTTATTAAAATTTATTTTCTATTTTTTAGTTGGATTTTCTATAAAAGCGTATTTTGTTAGCGTTTTTTAAACTATCTATTATTTGTTCAGTAGGAGTATTAAAACGGACTCCGTTTAGACCCCGACGCAGATTCTCCGATCAGAAAAGCATTCGGATTTCGAATACCTGTTTGAGATGCGCGGACAATGTGACGTGTTCACACTGAAACTGTTGGTTAAATGATCGTATTTTGCTGGCGAATGGAATGTAGGCACGTGTGATGATCGACAATCCGGCATTTGTAAATAGGGCATTCGTAGCTTAACATACCTAAGAGTGGCTACGAATTTAGGCAAATTCACTTTGCTCAAAATTGTACATATTGATCAGAAAACAAAAAAAAAATTTGGAGTGTTACCCCAAACCCTTGTAGCTAGGATTGTACCACATCAAATAAAGATGTGTCTAGTCATTTATTCCATCTCATGCATATCATATTAATGAACTGGGTACTAACAGAACAGGGAATCCTTGAGTTTCAAATAATTCATTACATCCTTTCTACAAAATATTTGATAACAATAGTCTGGTTTAGACTTGCATCGGTACCTCTCTGTGTCACTGCACAAACTGAGATACTAACTAAGACTAAGACTAAAAGTCTGAGTGAGACTAACTGAGTTTTGAGGAGCTGCCCGTCTGAAGCCCAGTGTGAGCTTAGCTTCGTGCACTAAAATCATAAATCACGCATTTATTTCGTGAGGCACGGACCGTTGCGGCCGCGGTACGTGCTTATCTGTTATTTGAAGAACGCAACGTTGCGCCGGCGGTTTTCACTAACATGTTGATAAATATTGGAGCACGATCTGCACTAGTAATAAATTATACTAGAAACATGCCCTGATTTTTTTTAAACAAAGAACACGAATTAAAATAGCGCGGTATACGGTAATCGAATTTTGTGAAAAACGGATTCCAAATTCTCGTTGTTATTTGGGGATAGTATTGGAAATGCACAGTCAAGCCATAGTGGCTTGCCGCTAGTGATTTGTTCTGACTACCTTTGAAGAAAAATATATCAAAGCTGTGCTAGAAAATTCGACTGAAGAGATGGCAGTCGATAAAATAATATATAGGAGAAGGTTTTGTCATCACAAAAAAAATCACGTGTGGGACTCGGCGACTGCCGCGGTAAAGCTATTGCATAGCATTTGTATCAACTTATACAATTATAATTAGACAATAATAATAGGCGGAGTGGGGGGTGACAGGTTTTATTTTCGTTACGGAATTTCTTGATTCGGACGCCGCACTCAAAGCCCGCGATAAAAGCTATGCAATATCTTAAAACATATCAGTTAGCATTAAACACAACTTACATTGCACAGACTTTCCAGACCAAGTCTTTCAATTTGAAGCCGAAGTTTATGGATGATGCTGATCGGCTATGTTCACAAATTATTGCTCTCTCGACTGTAACTACGGTGGCTCCCGGCTTGTTACACGGAAGTGATTGATTGAACTCCTGATACTCGACTGGACGAATATTAGGTTGTTAGGTTCTGTTTATGTCAAGCAGACCACATGATTGAACTTCACTTCAATTATGAAATTGTTCCTGAATCGGAGCTTCTACAACTGCTATTTCATCATTTTCATGCGATTAAGCATTTCTGAAGCCTTAAATATTTTCTGTAAATTTCACGAGTTTTTAAATTAATTAAAAAAAATACATATTACGTCAATAATAGGGCTTTACCTATAAAGTTGCCGTTTTACAATACAGGCCATATAAAACGTAATTTATATATTATGGCTGACAATGAATTACGAAAATTTAAATGAATTTTATTTTAAAAACTAGCTGACCCGGCTTCGTAGTGCCTCAATCGATAAATAAAATACTTAAACTTTTGTATAAAAAAAATCAAAATTGTTATTTTTTATTTAATTCCGAGCATTTTCATATTTATCTAACCTTTTAAACCTTCTCTGGACTTCCACTAATTATTTAAGACCAAAATTAGCCAAATCGGTCCAGCCGTTCTCGAGCTTTAGCGAGACTAACGAACAGCAATTCATTTATATATATATAGATAGATATATATAGATATTGGTCCATATGCGTCAAATTGGTAATGTAAAAAACTTGATAAGTGGATGCCGTACGAACTAAACAATGGCCACTGCGACGAATGCGTTAAGATATGCATTGCGTTCTTTAAAAAATACGGAAACAAATTGATTTTGAACCGTCACTTGCGATGAAAAATTCCTTTCGGTAATTGTAAGCGATCATCGTATTGATTAGTTCCAGGGCTTAGGAAATCCTCCTAACGAAAACTTACCTTTCAAAAGCCATGGCCACTATTTGGTGGTCTAGTACCGGTATAATTAATTACAGCTTCTTGCCGAATGACACTGTGTACTGTGAGGGACCGCGAGCTTTAGTTAATCGTTCGTCCCCGCTGTTCCTACACTGCAAGCTCGACTTCATACGGCACAACAGACGCTCTACAAGCTATAATAGCTTTGTATCATAGGAAGTTTTGTATCATCCACTGTACGCAATAGACTTTGCGCCGACAGACAACAATTCTTTCCAAATTTTGGACATTTTCTTGTTAGGGAAAAAATTAAATATCTAACAGTTAGTAAGTACAGAATACCTTTGAAGAAATTGTTGGCTGCCGTATACCTGACTTCTTCAAGAAGAGCATTGAAAAATTATCTTTGCGCTGACGGATATGCATCGATATCATGGCTACATATTTTTATTTGATAGAAATTAAAAATACTTAAACTACAAATCAACCTTAACTTTCTGTGTTTACTATACTGCAATTTCATAAGCAAAGACTAATATTTTATGTATTTATATAATATTATGTATATACGTAGGTCTAGACTTTGTAATTTATAATTTTTCTAGTGTTCTAGAAAACTATTAAAAACATACCAGTATCTTTATATTTTCATAAAATGTTAAATAATATTTTTTATAAAATACATTCCAAATAAACACCATTCAGTATCAATAACAACTCTAGTTTAGATAAATCTTCAATCGCATTCATTTATGAAATAAAATTAATCGTTCATAAAGTAACATCGATCCACCGTTGATAAATTAACACTATATGGATTTATCGAACCCTTGTATTCAATATAAACTGATCAGCTTGAAGCGCTTCAGCATTACATTATAATTACATAGCCTAACCGTGGCGGGATTAAGTGCTTCTGTAAACAAGGAACACATCGATCAACCAAGCTAACTACATTGCTTATCAAAATCAATTTTAAATTTTAAGAAAGTTTAATTTTAAAATACTCGTACAATCTAAGCAGTGCTCATAATAGTTATTTTTTTTCATTGATGGGTGGACGAGTCAACAGACCACCTTTGGTGTTAAATGGTTACCGGAGCCCATAGACATCTATAACGTAATGCGCCACCCATCTTGAGATATAAGATCTGAGGTCTCACTATAGTTACAACGGCTGCCCCGCCCTTCAAACCGAAACGCATTACTGCTTCACGACAGAAATAGGCGAGGTGGTGGTACCTACCCGTGCGGACTCACAAGAGGTCTTAACACCTGGTGGGCTCGTCTACTCATCTAAGCAATAAAAAAAAACAACGGCCTTCATTACACTAACCTAGATTAAAGTATACGTCGTTCACATGGTATGTGTCACTGCCCAGGTTACAGAGAAGATTTCCCTTTAAACATACTATAAGCAATTCATTTTACAAGTGACCCATTTCCGGCCTTACTGGGTGTCTAAGTGACAGATTGCAAACCCATCGCCCTTATTTGAACAATAAATTTCTTGTCAGCGATCCAAAATGATCACTAACCTTGCATTAGGAAGCAACATTAGATAAATGCTATGATATAATTTAAGATGGGTAGTTTTAATAATAATAAATAGCCTTCAGATTAAAAGAATATTTGTGACTACGGCTTCAAACCAAATTTTCCGGGCGCTTTCAAATTGTCATAAATTTACCACTGGTTCGGAGTGCAGTATCACTGTGAGAAGAATTCCTAAGAAATTTAGAAGCTTCTGTTGAAAGAGTTCAATAGAAAATATATAAAAATTTAAAGAATAAACATGATTAATATTGGAAAAGAGAAGGATCCACACAAAAATTGACATCATTAATTAAATTACTCGTAAAATAAACCACGTTTATTGAAACTATTGCACCCCTATCACCTATTAATCCATTGTAATAATTTATTAACCAGCCTAGTCCATAACTTCCCAATTCCTATTTCATATCGTCAGTATAATATTTTGAAAACCCGTTAGCGACATAATGTAATTATGCGCTCTGGCGTGATGGGTAGAAAAGCCGCTGTATGACCGATTTTGAGATTTCGATCGGGAAGATGGACAGCTAATGATCTATGGGGTGGAATAGCTGGAATGGGTTGGCCATGATCTATGAAAAAAGTAAATGTGGAATTATGAGCTAATTAGCAGTAAAATTAAATTACATTTTTAAAGAATTAAATGTTAATATTTAATTTTCGTAAAAATTAAACAAAAATACCACACAGTTGGCGTATAACGTTAAAATCCAACATGAAAATCATTTAGCATATGTAGCCTACATTTACCTTTCTTAAATGACATCTTATTAGTGACACTAATTCACTTAATGCCTTTATAAGTACTCTTGTCTTCTAAAATCAAATACAAAAAATATCTTAAATCACAAGAGCTCTTAGCAACTGTTGACTAAAATAACAATTCGATAAATGTGTCAATCAGTAATCACTATGTTGTAAGTTGGTAAACTGTCGGATGCAGAGCTGCTGAATGTTTATCAACTCGTGATCAAAGTTAATGATGCTTTACATCCTGTTGAAGATCATTTATTTCATTTGTAGGTGGCTCTATTTAGTTCATTTAATATGTTTAGCATATGAAAGGAGTTTTAATAACTTTTTTGATATTTTGTTACGGCTTGTAAGGCTTTAGATGTAATTTTATATTGTAATCCATGCTTTATATGGACTAAACAGGCTTCGATCGAACCAGAAAATATGAAAGTAAAGAAAATCGACAATAATAATATTATTTTCTAGAATGATTTTTCATTGAACACAATACAAATTATCAAATACACTGACGCGCGGAAACTGAGATATCGATGGAATTCCGGTTGCAGCTGCTTCATATTACATTTTTGGATTCACAAAATGTGCATGCTACAATTTTATTTCATGCTTACTTTAGTAAAGGATTGTTTTCTGTTTACGTTAGAAATCCAGTTCATTAGTGTTATGGAAACAGGTTTTTTACTGTCTCACTATTTTTTTCCGGTAATTTTCGAAATAACATAGATAGTAAGTAAGCGCAATTTTGGAACATAATTGCGAACGTCGTACATAGGTACAAATTTTTCCTATGATGAATTGCTTAGGACGTATGATTAGAAGAAACATTATCCTAAATCTGTTCCATAGCAGCTCCAGTTCGAAAAGTGGGAGGACCGCTATTTAGTAATATTAGATTTTTTTACTTCATGTGGGTAGAAATATTCTCATAGTGATGTTAGTAGGTAGTACGATAAATAACTAAAGTATTCAGAAGAATTGGAATAGTTCCCAGTATCAAACAATGTTATAGTAATATGCCCACTAGTGCACCGGGTACCTTATCTATTCGGTTAAAGTTGCTTCTGTACCAGTGACATGAGAAGCCGACTAAGTGAGATCTATTTTTTTCCATAGACGAAGACCATACTGACAGCTATAGAAACAAGGAAAAGAGAAGAATAGATAATCATGTTTCAGAACAATGAATTCTGATATCTACGGCGAAATATTATCTCCCAGTGGGAGTTTAATGGAGTGGTCTTTAAAATGGTTTACTAAAACTACTTGATTAACTGATAAATTTTGCTAACTAATCAATTACTAACTAATTATATGTGACGTGATTACATTTTTGAGGATTTTCGTAATTTTTCAGGCATTTTCAACATCTTAAGATGTTTGTATGTAAATTTTAAATTAAGTTCTACAAAAAATCAGATATTCTTTTGAAATGCATCCAATAAGGAAATGTAGCATTTTATTGTTCTTTATATGGCACATGTCGTACCCATCAATTTGCATTCTACGTTAAACTATAATTTGAATGCAACAAAGTATCAACTGTCAGTTTGAAATATCTTCCTTGATTTTTTGATAAATCGAACCAGTTATAAAATTTTGCGATACAAGCAAATACGTAACATTGGAATTTGATAATTAAAATAAATGACTCACCGATCGACTCTTAAAATCAATAAATGCACGGAAATTAACTGGATATTAGAATTTTAATTAATTTTTTTCTACAGATGAAGTAAGTGGATCAACAACGTTGACCCGAATCGGTAATATAGTTTTGTAACGTCTTTACTAATTTTATAAATATGATAATCTCTGTCTGTTTGTTGTGTTTTCACGCCCGAGCCAGTAAACCTATATGAAAATAATTTGAGCCCTGGGAAAGAATAAAGCTACTCTTCATTTTACTGCTGGGCATGGATCGCCGCTCATGCGGTAATTATAACCACGTGGACGAAGTTACGAGCGAACATCTAGGAACAAATAAATCTAGATCAATTTTATAAGTTATTGTTAACTAACTTGAAAACTAATGAAGTAAATCCTAATAATTGAAATAGATGATTAAAGAATTCACATTTAGCTTTTGATAAGTTTGAAGCTCACTAGAAAAATACAGTTATTCTAGAACAAAATCGTGAATTGTGAATCAGACGGAATTTTTAAAAAAACATAACTCCCACGCAGAATAACAAATTGAATTGTTTTGATACATGCTCCAGTTTTTTTTATGTTTTATTGATATAAGCTTTGTATTTTTTCCGTTTTCTTTAAAATGCGGATTATATCTTTTTAGACGAAGTTTCTCGAATACAATAATAAAACCAGGGTCGGGCGGATACTGATCAACATCTTGCAAAACATAATATGTGTGTAAATTTGGAATCTTAGATCAAACTTGAAACAGACGACACATCAATAAAAATACCTGAATATTTTTAGCAACTTAACAAAATTTAAATGTGGCAAATTACTCAATTAAATTTGATTAACACTGTTCAATAGCGCCTGTCATAAAACGTAGCATTGTGAGACTCAATGCTACTGTTAAAAGACAATAAATTTATAAACAGTCAGTCCGCTTTTAAATTTAATTTTAAGTATACAAAAAAAAAAAAACATTTTGCGTGTCACCGTCGTCGACTTCATTATTCACGGCAACAATAATACTATAATCTCCGAGTAATTTTTGTATCAAGGTAACATCTTTTCGCAAGTCCAAAAGCTTATCTTGATTACTCACATTTCTTCGTTCATCCACGTCTGGTATGAGGTCATCGTAATGCGACGGCCTTGCGCGGTCGCCGACCAAAGATGACACTGCGACCCACGACATTTACAAAATCCACTTATCGATTTTGTCGGACCATTAAAAAGCAAATGAAAATGTGATCTACGAGGAAGTGATTAAAGCTTATTTTCGTGCTTTAATCTGAATTATGTTTATGTCTTTGATCGGTGAGTCGAATTTATAGCGTCACTTGATATTAACAAAAGTAGGTAAAATAGAGCAGTTTATTTTAAAAAGTTGTGTGTCTGGTTTTTGCACTTAAAACAAATTATAACAGTAGAAAGGTAATTTAAAATACCAATTTAACGGAAACATAGCTAGATAAAAGGGGCTAGATAAAGTTAACATCATTTAGTTACAGTTTAATGTTCAAACAATTTAACATAGTTCCAGTTTCAATATAATAAATAACGTTTAAGTATTCAATTCCTATTTCGGAAATTTATAAATACGTATAAGCAAAAATACTAACTTTGCTTCTGTGCTATCCCTATGAACCCACCCTACCAACGGTCTGCCTAGTAATAATCGTTATTATTCTAACGAAATCATATTTCGATCTAGTTCATGTCAAGAGCTCATTTAACATGGGCTTAGAAATGTTTTTTTACATAGCATACGGCCTCACCTGACGGTGAGTGGTTCACATCGTCCATGGACTTTAGCAATGCCAGAGTCAGAGCCAAGCTGCTGCCTACCTAACCGCTTAACCCGAAAAAAATAAGTTTGCCAATGTAGGACGAAACATTTCTATTCAAATTTATCAAGACACGGCGCCAATGAATCTAGGTAACGTAAATGAAAAATATTAATAACAAATACCATAAAGCTTGGAAGTCATTAGTCAACGTTTTGTGTATATCATTGATCTGAGTCTTTTTTTGTCATGAATAGTATGTTCTAACGGGTGCTTTCACACCATTTCGATTCTCATAAATAATACTGGCGTTTTATTATTGACTTTGTTAGACAAAAGCCTATTAATTTAAAACTTCGAATATCATTCATCGATCATTAATTCTAATACATTTGTTAGGCTACCGTTTTATTGAGTTTCAAAATAAAATCAGCAAAACAATATGTACAACGCACATAAATCATCCAAATATTCTTTCAATTAGCGCTTGCCTAAAAATAAATGATTGATATATCGATTTCGGTCAAATAACTGTTAGATACGTTGAACTGCACAAAAAAGATTCTCACTCGAACAATATAGGGTCAAAGCTGAGATAGTAATTAATGTATTTTATGATGGGGATCACAAAGATTTATCGAATGCATTAATTTTGTTTGTTCCCAAAAAGAAACTGTATTGTTTATCTTGACACTAATTTCGATGCTACTTACCGTTATGTTGTCGACTCGAGTACACTCAATAGTTGCTTATACAACTAATTTGTGATAAATCTACACCGTTATTGAGTAGCATTTTTTTGTTAATGTAAAAAATAATATTCTTGAGGCGCGTATCAAATCTAAACCGAAAACGGTCTAAATTAATGTCATTAGGACGTACTACATTAGGCAGTACTGGGAACGTCTGGTACATTTAAGATTTCATCATCATCATCTTAGGCCTTACAGCCCAGGGTGGGCCTTAGTCTGGTCCAGTATGTTTCTCCAGACTGCTGTGTTCAGGGATTTCTCCTTGCAGTTCCTGACACCGATAACTTTGAGGTCATGCTCTACGCCATCCAACCATTGGAGTTTGAATCTGCCACGACTTTTACGGTCCTCTGGTTTGCCATAGAGCAGTTGTCTTGGCATTCTGGTTTTCTCCATTTGAACCACATGTCCTGCCCATCGTAGGCGTTCAATTTTTATACATTTAAAATTTGATGTTTCGATAATAATGAATACAAATTAAAATAAATATTAATTAAAATTTTAAAACAGGTGTCAGATATCGAAAGGCAGAACGATATTGACACAAAACGACGAGTGTTCGAAACTTCAGGAAGGACGGTGCACACGCTGGCGCCGTTCTCAATAAAAGTCCAGTCCATTACCGAAAACAGGAACCTGCAAGAATGTATGGAATGCGCAAGGCTATTAATTTTATTTTTGCGGGCGGATGTCGTGAAGCCGACGCTGGCGACACCCGCGCTGCGCAGGCGACGCGGCGTCGGGCTGTGGTGATACAACGCGCGCGCATAAATATTATAGCTCGGGCTCCAACGAAAGGTACACCGATAAAAAATACTCTTTTAATAAGAACTTAAGACGAGACCCAAAATTTAAAATAAATAAACGAAGTGAACGAAATTGTACGCTTGAGACATTTCGAGAAACTTCAAAAAGTATCACACAAATATGTTGTATAATCAGGAAGTGTGCTATTCATCTAATAACCTTTACTGCATCAATCGACCAGTCATCATAATAAAAACAAATTTGATGAGTTTTGTGGTGTGACATATCGATTAAAATTATCCACATTCCAATCGAGCCAGTCTACTTCGATCACATAAATTCATAAAATTTGCATTTTCCGGCGTCATTGATTTAGATATCCATATATAAATGATTTATGATGATAACATCATAGTTTGCCAAAATATTTTTAATCGTTTAGTTATGATGGTATTCAAATCACGCTTTATCTAAATTGTTAGTTCACTATTGACATTGGCACGAGGAAGCTCCACTGTCCTACTTATTCCTGTCACAAAGCAATAATGTGTTTTCATTTGGTGTGCGGGATAGCCTTTAGATAAGATAAATGATGCTTCGACTATATAACTTAGCGTAGATGCTACCAGAGCAGCAGTCATTCCTACTAGCTGGAATATCTGTTTGCAGTCATAATAGCATATAAAGAGAGTTCGCAGTCAGACTCTGTCCATATCATTGGCATTGTTGATCAATAGTGACGATACAAGATAGTCGGATTTATAAATAAGAAGTAATGGCAAAAAAAATATCCTCCATGTTTTAACGCCAAAGTAACTTCATCAGAAAACTAGATTAAAAACAAGAAATATCACCGAAAAAGCTATACAAGAATACGAGTTAATTACGATAAACATGTGGTTTAAGAAACGGAAAACCAACATTTTGTTTTGAATCAAAAGTCGTAAAGACCAAAAAATTTTTTTTTTGTAAGCCAGTACTGCCCACAGGATAATCAAGAAACAATTCAGTTCTTTTACCAAGATCATCGAAAACAAGTAATGCGATCCAATAAAATTTCAAACTGAGCTGGATATTCTTCAGAACATTATATTTATATAAAAAAGAACAGCATTTGAGCAAACCTTTAAATAACAAACAATGCTGTGACAGTTCATCAAGATAATCTATCTTCTGCAAGTAAATTCCCGAATAATTATTTATGCAATCGTTTCAGTATTAATTAATGATTCTATTATTAGCCAGCAATCCAAATTAAACAAGAGTAGAGGTCGTTGACTGGGCGCATCAAACGACTTTAATTGCGCTGTGTAAAAAGCATTGGTAAAAGAATTAATTAATAAAGATTCGATCGTGATTTTTTCAATGTTATCGCGTCAGAAATTTCACAGCATTACCATTTGTCTTCGTTTTCGAGAAAGGTTCCTTGGTATCCATTATAAAATTAAAGGAAGTTTTTTTTATTTATTTGCAATTTAAATCGACATTTAATGACAATGTTGTGTTATATAACTTTTGCAAAAGTATTCACTAAGATGACACACATAGAACTTTGCAGTCAAGTAAAGTTATCAGTAAAGTTTTTCAGTCAGGTAGCCCTTTATAGGCGTTTTCGAGTGGTCATGACATGATTATGTTTCCTGAATAGGTAAGCTTTCCAATCCGGCTATAATTACTAGTGTAAACAGACTTTTTAACGTAAATGCGCCACCCACCTCGAGATATAAGTTCTAAGGTCTTAGCTTTTGTTTTAGCTTTTGTTTACACCCAAATTGTCATTTCCTCTAACGTGTATCTATCTTACAGCACCTATAGGGTTCCGTCTCTGTGGAAGACCGTCCACGTCCCCCCTACTCCCAACAAGGGTTATTAGTCGGACACCAAGAGTTACAGGCCTATCGCTATAAGTTCTATGCCCTTTTGGGTATTTTATGTGAACAGCGAGTGAAAGTACCTCAGCTCCGACATAGTCGTGCAGCTAACTATCTTCTTATATAATATTACTCATCGGTGAGCTGAAGTCTGCTAACAAAGGCGAAACTTTCGTTGTGAATCTTGATATCGCGAACTCTTTCGACGTGGCCTGGCGTAAGGCACTTCTGTTCAAATCATAACTTTTTATTTATTTACTAGCTGACCCCGCAGACTTAGTAATGCCTCAATCGATAAATAAAAGACCTAAGCTTTTGTATAAAATAAACTTAAAACAAACAAAAGGAATCCGACGGGGGACACATTAAAGGAAAAACAAATTCTTATTTTTATTTAACTGCGAGCATTTTCATATTTATCTACCTTTTAAACCTTTTCTGGACTTCCACAAATAATTTAAGACCAAAATTAGCTAAATCAGCCCAGCCGTTCTCGAGTTTTAGTGAGACTAACGAACAGCAATTCATTTTTATTTATACATATAGATTGTTCAGATAGATGGACGAGCTCAAGGCCGGAGCCCATAGACATCTACAACATAAATTACCTACCCGTGCGAACTCACAAGACGTCCTACCATCAGTTGATTACCACCACATCTGTCGATATTGTTCATATTATAGATAATGTCGATCTTAGATCTCACCAACAGTTTGTGACCTCTTACGGAAGAACTCCGGTATTTCTGTACTTTATACCGTCTGTTTCAAGAGGAATGCTCTGAAGAATCAGGTGAGTCGTACGCTCGTTGGTCTACAAAGGCAATAAAAAATATTAGCTTGCTATTATATATAACTCTAGGTATCCGATCTGTTAAGTCACGAAAGTTTCTAATGTTCACGTAGCCAGCAAACTCGCAAATTTCCGGTTTAAAATTTATTAATTCAGAAAACTAATTAAATATCTTGACGTGGAGCCGGGATTCTTGAAAAAAATACTTTTCCTGTTTATATGACGTTTGAATACAAATGATTCGATTGATGAGCTTATGACTCATTTCTGTTTAAGAATCTCTTATGTAGATAGGTACTATAATAAAAATGAAACCGAGGTTCGTCAATTGAAGTCGTCGTGGCCTAAAGGATAAGACGTTCGGTGCATTCGTATGTAGCGATGCACCGGTGTTCGAATCCCGCAGGCGGGTACCAATTTTTCTAATTATACTTAACAAATGTTCACGATTGACTTCCACGGTGAAGGAATAACATCGTGTAATAAAAATCAAACCCGCAAAATTATAATTTGCGTAATCACTAGTGGTAGGACCTCTTGTGAGTCCGCACGGGTAGGTACCACCACCCCGCCTATTTCTGCCGTGAAGCAGTAATGCGTTTCAGTCTGAAGGGTGGGGTAGCCGTTGTAACTATACTGAGACCTTAGAACTTATATCTCAAGGTGGGTGGCGCATTTACGTCGTGGATGTCTATGGGCTCCGGTAACCACTTGACACCAGGTGGGCTGTGAGCTCGTCCACCCATCTAAGCAATAAAAAAAATCATTGAAGACATTTACAAAAGCAAAACGTTAAATGATATTGAAGGAGTTTAGGGGCATAGTTCAGAATGGTCTGAAATCTAATAATAATACCACTGAGCTCCTATTTCTAAAACATTTGTATCATTTACCTACTTAACCGAACAAAGCACAGTTAAAACTGCGAGACACAGTTCTCGATAAACTGTCAATTATGTATTAGTTGACATTTAAATTGCTGCGCGTAGCCTTGTGATGGGAATATATCCGCAAACTATTCTATTGAAAGATGCAACCTCGACGTCAGAAACGGGATAAGTCTTAATTCAAAGAAAATAATGTTCTGCGAACACACACGAACGAATATTAATATAACCGCAGTCTCGTTTGTTTCTGATTACCAATGATTCGACATTAATGTTAGTCTAATAGTAATTAGATTTCAATGAAACACATCCTAAATTATGTTGGAGCAAATTTATCCTATTATAGCAAAGAATGGAACAGTTAGATTCATTCTGAAATCATATAACAGAGTGCACAAAGAATTTAGTCCTGTAATTAAAACTTTATTCTACTATTTTCAAATTCTTAAATGAAATAAATTATCTGAGAGCTAGCCGTCAATCGTGTCTCATTTCAAGCATAATCTTTTGTTATTTAAATATGAGACAAGAGATATGGTCCGCTCTTCTTGAAGTAATTTCAAGCAAATTTAACCTTCTTTGATCCTGAATAGCTCTCGTGGTTGTTGCTATCTGGCTACTGCGTCTGCTAATGTAAGTGAAAACCCTAGCTTCAGGACGTAAAGTGTAGGGACATTTTACTTTCATTTAAACACGTTGTCCTTTCATGTCAAGTGATAACGCTATGCTGGGATTCGAATTCTCCGGCATGCTTAAATTTTTCTAAGAAAATACATACCTAACAGAAATTCACGAATAACTATAAAGATCATAGACAAGACACATAAATTATTTACAGATAAGCAACTCAAGCACCCAACACAAATGTTTACGGGCGTCGGCCACTAGATGCCTTCGCTTCGATTAGTTCTCATTGCTCCTATAGATGGCAGTAACATATTCTATCCTATATTTTATTTTTAATGAAGGATTTTGTAAATTTTCAAAAACCACAAATTGACTTGTATGATTTTTCTTTTTTTGGAGTTTACTCCTTTAGAATCGATTTACATATATAGGCCCGGGGTATGAAAATTATGGGGACCAAAATCGTACTAGCATGTCACACGAAATGCGTTATGCGCCTGCGCCGGCAGTCCGCCACAAAGCCTCGTACTGATCGCGCGTTTCTCTCATTATTGTATTTTCATATATTTGTTAGTCGTTTGTTTTGTGTCTCGTTAANAATGTGCTCCTTCTTATGCCACAGTAAAAAACTGGGTGGATTAGTTTAAACGCGGTCGTACATGTGTCCAAGATGAAGCCCACCCCGGACGTCCAAAAAGCGTCACGACACCGGAAATGGTCGTGAAAGTACATGATATGGTTTTAACAGATCGACGATTGAAGTTATCTGAAATAGCTGACACTACAGGTATCTCAAAAGACCGGGTACATCATATCCTAAGTGAGGAATTAAATATGAAAAAGTCATCGGCCTGTTGGGTGCCGCGATTGCTTACGGACGATCAAAAAAGGATTCGAGTGCAAAACTCAAAAGAATGTTTGGACCGTTTCAGAGTAATAAAGCCGATTTTTACGTCGATTTGTAACAGCAGATGAAACATGGGTTCATTATTACACGCCAGAATCCAAAATTCAATCAAAACAGTGGACGCAATCGGGATGGTCGGCTCCAATAAAGGTCATGGCTGTAAAGTCGGCTGGATAAGTCATGGCTTCCGTTTTTTGGGATGCAGTTGGGATCTTGATGATAGATTACCTTCCTAAAGGTCAAACAATTAACAGATAATACTACACTAATCTTCTAGATAATCTTCATCAATGTATTCAGTAAAAACGACCAGATTTGGCGGAAAAAAAAACATTTTCCACCCTAGGGTCACACATGTGTTAAAGCTATGGCAAAAATCAACTAATTGAAGTAAGATTTGCTGCCCCACCCACCTTATTCGCCTGATATAGCGCCATCAGACTTCCACTTATTCCCTAAGCTCAAAACTTTTTTGGGCGGACAGAAATTTGCCACAAATGATGAAGTCAAGGCCGCTGTAGAGGAGTATTTTACAGGCCTCGAAAGAAATTATTTTATGGAAGGCATTACTGCTTTAGAACGAAGATGGAATAAGTGCGTAGAGGTTCACGGAGACTGTGTCGAAAAATAAAATTAATTTTATCATGGAAAGTTAAGTGTTTCATTATTAGGCTAAGTACTTATCATCCCGCCCTTGTATATAACTCTAGGTATCCGTTCTGTTAAGTCACGAAAGCTTCTAATGTTCACGTAGCCAGCAAACTCACAAATTTCCGGTTTAAAATGTATTAATTCAGAAAACTAATTAAATACCATGACGTGGAGCCGGGATTCTTGAAAAAAATACTTTTCCTGTTTATATGACGTTTGAATACCAATGATTCGATTGATGAGCTTATGACTCATTTCTGTCTAAGAATCTCTTATGTAGATAGGTACTATAATAAAAATGAAACCGAGGTTCGTCAATTGAAGTCGTCGTGGCCTAAAGGATAAGACGTTCAGTGCATTCGTATGTAGCGATGCACCGGTGTTCGAATCCCGCAGGCGGGTACCAATTTTTAGAATTGTACTTAACAAATGTTGACGATTGACTCCCACGGTGAAGGAATAACATCGTGTAATAAAAATCAAACCCGCAAAATTATAATTTGCGTAATCACTAGTGGTAGGACCTCTTGTGAGTCCGCACGGGTAGGTACCACCACCCCGCCTATTTCAGCCGTGAAGTAGTAATGTGTTTCAGTCTGAAGGGTGGGGTAGCCGTTGTAACTATACTGAGACCTTAGAACTTATATCTCAAGGTGGGTGGCGCATTTACGTCGTGGATGTCTATGGGCTCCGGTAACCACTTGACACCAGGTGGGCTGTGAGCTCGTCCATCCATCTAAGCAATAAATAAAAAATCATTGAAGACATTTACAAAAGCAAAACGTTAAATGATGTTCAAGGGGTTTAGGGGTTTAGTTCAGGATGGTCTGAAATATAATAATAGTACCACTGAGCTTCAATATCCAAAACAATTATATCATTTATCTATTCAACCGAACAAACCACAGTTAAAACTGCGAGACACGGTTCTCGATAAACTGTCAATTATGTATTAGTTGACATTTAAATTGCTGCGCGTAGCCTTGTGATGGGAATATATCCGCAAACTATTCTATTGAAAGATGCAACCTCGACGTCAGAAACGGGATAAGTCTTAATTCAAAGAAAATAATGTTCTGCGAACACACACGAACGAATATAAATATAACCTCAACCTCGTTTGTTTCTGATTAAGTACTGATAATTTAATAATCCGAGCAAAATTTATGTTAGTTTAATAGTAATTAGATTTCAATGAAACAGAACCTAAATTATGTTGGAACAAATTTATCTTATATAGCAAAGAAGGGAACGGTTAAATTAATTCTGAAATCAAATAACAGAGTGCACAAATAATTTAGTCATGTAATTAAAACTTTATTCTATATTTTCACATTCTTAAATGAAAAAAATTATCAGAGAGCTAGCCATCAATCGTGTCTCATTTCAAGCATAATCTTTTGTCATTTAAATATGAGACAAGAGATATGGCCCTCCCTTCTTGAAATAATTTCAAGCAAATTTAACCTTCTTTGATCCTGAATAGCTCTCGTGGTTGTCGCTATCTGGCTACTGCGTCGGGTTGTTGCAGACAGTTTTCACCAGACACTTATAATGTAAGTGAAAACCCTAGCTTTAGGACGTAAAGTGTAGGGACGTTTTACTTTCATTTAAACAGGTAAAATTGTTCTTTCATATTATTAAGAGATACTGTTATGCTGGGATTCGAATTTTCCGGCATGTTTAATTTTTCTAGGAACCTAGCAGAAATTCACGAATAGATCATGGACAAGACACATAAACTAGTTATAGATAAACAACTCAAGCACTCAACAAAAATGTTTACGGGCGTCGGCCACTAGATGGCTTCGCTTCGATTAGTTCTCATTGCTCCTATAGATGGCAGTAACATATTCTATCCTATATTTTATTTTAAATGAAGGATTTTGTAAATTGTCAGAAACCACAAATTGATAGACTTGTATGATTTTTATTATTTTTTATTTGCCGTGTTTAGTTATACAAAAATTAAATGCCTTAACTTTAACAATATATAAGTTTTGGAGCATCCGCTGCAAGATGTCGCTAGTTTCCATACAGAAAAAAACATTTAATTTTGTCTTAAAGGGCCCTGATCAAGATAAAGAAAAACTAAGAATAAACTACCCACAAATTTCATTTTCCTAGTTACTGATAGTAGGTCGAATAGTTTATTTACTAAAGTAGAAACAACCATCTTGACTATTTGTGTAGGGTAGCAAAACTTGACACTTCGATCTTCTAGGATAACATAGTAAATAGTAAATAAATTATGAAATTCTCTGATTATTAATACGGAAAGAATGCTCATCCAATTGAATCTTTATGTCTGGGAATACCTAAATGATTTATTCGTGAACTGTATTGGAACAGGGCATGGATCTTTAAGTCGTTTAAAATTATATAAACCACAAAATCGTGACTGTGAAGCGGAAGTTGAATACCAAAATGATCCTAAAATACAACAATAAAGAGTAGATAAATAACACGTAACAGAAAAGAACGTAGGCTAAAACGCAATTCCACTGCACTTCCTGATGTATGGAGAAATATTCATAAATGGCAGTTATTAAATAAACGAGACCAATATAATTAAAATTCAGTGTGTTCTCAATAAAATTTGGTAACTATGCCCTATCAAAAGAGATTGTATCCTGCAAAAATAAATCGTATAATATTATTATTATCTTAACTATAATGAAACAATGAATATTTTAAATTTATTGAAATACAGTTGCTAAGGCAATTGTATCCAACTTCAACTTAATGTAAACTCAAAATAAATGGCGTACGAAAGCATGGACACGACCAAAGAGGTACACAACATAGAAACAAATAAAAAAAGCCTTTGAAAGTATTAGGTTATAGAGATTATACTATTCGTTATATGCCTTGTATGATAACTGTGGAATCAGAGAGAAACTTCAGTTTTAATTACAATTTTGTATCTGCCAGAAATTATAAGCCGAAGGTTATAATTTTATCATTGCTATTGCATACTTGTTTTTATCCAACTTATAATAAACATCATGGAGCCAGAAATATTCAATAATTATGTGCAATTCTCTTAAAAATACCAACTGATAATATATTTTTTAAATACTTTAATAAATAAAATGGTCAAATTCAATAGACAATCCAACAAATAATTAAAACGAACGTAAATGCTGCAGCGATGATATATATTTAAACTTTTACGACTGCACCAATAAAAGTATATTGGGTCTAATTATCAATTTATTATGACATTGAAGACGGAATTTCGCCGCAAAATAAATAAAAATCAAAGTGTTAAAGTGCTCAGTGATTAGAATGAATGCATCAGATTTTGAGTTATATGATCGTCGGTGTCGTAAAATTCTGTCAGATAATTAAAATCATGCATTTTCCTTTCTAATTATACTGTTTTTTGACGTTAGTCATCGATCAGAAAAAGAAAAAAGGATGAGATTTATCACCTTAAGCTTTCTAAAGAGTAAGTAATTAGGAATGATCGGCAGTAATATTAAGTATTATCCTGCCATAGTTTTTAATTGGATTTTTGCGAACACAAAATTCAATTGCATAAATGAAAAATCTATTTCAGAAATTTAACTTTATATGATTCCCTGCATGTACTATAAAGCCAAAATTGCATTTCGGCGCCATATTTTTTTATGACTGTGACAGAACCAAAAAAATGTCGGCCTACCTACAATAAAAAAGATGTGTGGTGTCGTTGGATACCAGATAGGAACGAAGTTCCTTATTATAAATATATTAATTTTTAGTTCCATTCGAGGTATAAAGAAAGTAATTATTTGGATATACATTCTTTATCATGATCTTTTATTGATAAAAAAAACTGCTTTACAAAGTTATCAACTCTATTTTATTCACAATGATTTATAAAAAATATATAATAATAATATATAAAGAAACAGCTATTTGTGTGAATAATAATAATTGCTTTCGTCAGGTAAAAATCTTACGTCACGGACATTTTTTCCCGGTTAAGATACTCCTCCGCATCGTCCCATAAGGAACTTCGTTCCAAAAAGAATTCTACTAAATATCAAAACATTATATTATTATGCATCTTTTTAAAGGTACCTGTTATCTCAAAAGGTTTGAAAATAGATTGGTGTACATATCAAACGGATTTTACAAATAAATTACACAATGAAACAATATAACTAGTCAAGCCGAACATTAAGTTGTTATTTGTTGCTGCAAAGCGCAATGTATTGAGGTTCTATGAATTTAATTATATTCTACATTGCCTTTTCCATTTTATTTAAAAATAAAATCTAAAGTCACAAAGACACAAGAACAAATGTAACTAATACAATAATTACTTTCGATTTCAATCAAGTACATTCTGCGACTTTTGCAAGTCGTGTAATGTATTCAAATCATCAGAATGTTTTAAATTAATGGAAATAATAAACACGACATTTCGGTATCAGATCTTCTGTACCAATTTTACTTTGCAAGGTAGCTATTTGAATATAAAATATTTGTCTATAGCAATAGTTTGTAAACAATTATAATTGTGTTTCGATTTGCAGTACCTAACATAAGAATAAATAACTTATTTATGTTCAATTAATAATATTTTGTACTAATGATGCGTTCGCAGAATACATCCCGGATGATTAGAGCAAGAATCGGTTTTATTTTAATAAAACGAGCTCTCGTTAAATGAATGTCATGGTTGGTGGGCGTACGGTGCCAAAATCTCGAGTAAGGACGGCGGAGAAGGTCACATTCCATTGTTTTTTAATATTCTTTTTTTGTGACGATTCAACGCACCCTGATACAGCATTAGTTAAGGGGTCAATTGCTGGTTCGACCTCCGGATAATTTCTTAGTCCCGCGTGTTGTTGGGATTTTCCTTATAATTTGACTATTCTATTTACATTTAGTTTTATATTAAGAAATAAACTGCTCAAATTTACTATTTATAATTTATTGTGGGTTTTTTTTTTACTATACAGTGTTATTCTTTAATTTTAACAAAATAATTATAATTATCTCTGTGGTGTTATCTTGGGTCGACACGCTCAACATAAGCACTACAGTGATGTTCATTTCTGTGTAGCATCATGCGATGTGCTGTGAAGGGCGGGAAAGTCGTCTTACAATACAATTCAATCTTCGACCTCATGCCTTTAAATGGGTGACTCTTCTAACGCTGAAAAGTCTGTGGACTCCAGTAATATGAACACAATGCGACTCCCTGAGCTCCTTCTTTAAACGTAGATAGCCATTTGGCATTGCTGACGCTTGTGAGTTACTGCAATCGCGGACAATCATGTGGGCCGTATGCTCGCCTGCCTAGTAGAAACCCAACAGAGTACTCATTACATAAGTAATACTAAAAATATATTTTATAGTTATCGAAACTCACTAAGCTTGGCTGATGTTATCGCGAAATTTTAAATGAGGTACCTATCGGATATTTATTTATTTTGTTAAATAAATTAAATTATTTTACTAATTTTATTTAGTTAGATTAGATTGTGCTCTTCTACTGACTTTTGTAAAGCTCTTGCTCTTTAAGAACGGTTAGCTGGTAGATAACTCAATTGTTGAGTTAAGATCGCCATTTTATAACTTTTCGCGATTATTGTTTTGTATTAACTGTGTGTACAACCTATCTATGAATTGCTGTTCGTTAGTCTCGCTTCCATTAATGGTGCTTTTAGGCACCACAAGCACCGGTCACCGTCCTCGTCGAACCCGTCGCTTGCGACGAAGGGCTCGACGAGCGAACTAACCCATAAACACAGCCCACTGAGTTTCTCGCCGGATCTTCTCAGTGGGTCACGTTTCCGATCCGGTGGTAGATTCTGCGAAGCACTGCTCTTGCTAGGGTCAGTGTTAGCACAGATGCTTACCGGCCATGGGTGTTTTGGCCGGTACCTGCATCGCATCGCCCGGAGGGAACCGACGATAGAGTGTCACCACTGTGACTGCGACGAGGACACGGTCGAGCATACGCTCGCATATTGCCCCGCATGGCTGGAGCAACGCCGTGTCCTTGTCTCGCAAATAGGACCGGACTTATCGCTGCCGACCGTCGTGGCCACGATGCTCGGCAGCGATGAGTCCTGGAAGGCGATGCTCGACTTCTGCGAGTACACCATCTCGCAGAAGGAGGCGGCGGAACGAGAGAGGGAGAGCTCATCCCTCTCCGCACCTATCCGTCGCCGCCGAGCCGGGGGCCGGAGAAGGGCCTTTGCCCGACTCCGGCCCCTGTAGATGGCGGCTTC
Organism: Bombyx mandarina; assembly: GCF_003987935.1. Next base: position 443,296 of record NW_021011617.1, read on the forward strand.
CCCCCGGTGAAGGTCAAGGGGCGACCTGAGGGGG